>JABUQX010079596.1:35000-67909 GCA_015478945.1 Trachelipus rathkii
GGGCGAAAGCTCTTCCTGGGAGTTGTTATATATATATATATATATATATATATATATATATATATAATATACCTATATATATATATATATATATATATATATATATATATATATATATATATATATATATATATATATATATATATATATATATATATATATATATATATATATATATATATATATATATATATATATATATATATATATATATAGAGTGAAAAAATAGTTTTTAAAGAAATTAAAATAATTGAAAACGAAGATTAAAAATAAAAAAAAAACAGAAAAAAAATCAAATTCATATTAAATTTCAATAATAATAATAATAATAATAATAATAATAATAATAATAATAATAATAATAATAATAATAATAATAATAATAATAATAATAATAATAATAATAATAATAATAATAATAATAATAATAATAATAATAATAATAATAATAATAATAATAATAATAATAATAATAATAATAATAATAATGTTTCTAAAAACTCAATATCAGCATTTATTTTGATGTATAATTTTGATGCTTTTTCAAGCCTCCTGAAAGTAGTTTTTTCTACAGAAGAAATTTTCTTCAATATTATTCTGGAGTAAAATAAAACTATTGATTTCATAAATGTACCAAGCTTTCGTCCGTACACTTCGGACATTTTCAAGGAATAGTTTTATTTTCAGATTTTAACAATTTTTATAATATAAATATAGTTTAAACTAATTACAAAAATAAATAAATAAAATTAATAATTTTAAAAGTTAGAAAAGTTAACATGTATTGACTTTTTGTTATTTAAATATGTTTAAAAAATTGGACATTTCATTATATTTTATATTTATTACTGGTTTGTGTTTCCTTAAAAGCAATGATTCCCCAAGGCGCAATTCATAAAAATCATTCTTTCTTGTTATGATGGAAAAGTTTTCTTTTATTTTGTTATCAGGATTTTTGTTATGTTCTTCTTTAAAATGTTGAAATACTTTACTCGGCTTATACTTATGCTGCGACATTCTCATGTTGAGGGTATTCGTTGTGTATCCACTTTCAGAACATTGAAATCGGTACACAACGTTACTACTCTCACCATCCGGAAGCGCTTCATGAGTAGAGAAGCACGAGCTCAGTTTCAATGGCTTATAGTAAGATCTTAATATAAGCTTCTTCCCGTCTTTTTCTTTAATATGGTCTTTTAAAATTAATTTTTATTTGTTTTCTTCCTCTTTTTTCTGACTAATATTTTAAGTTTTATAATATACTACGGGCTTATCGTTTTTGTTTTCATTGATGTTATTGGCAAATAAATTATTTAAAGTGTTCTTTATAGTTTTCTCTATAATATACTGCGGGAAGTTATTGTTTATTAGATTCTGCGTTATTCTTTTAATTTCTAAATCAAAAAGGGTCCAGTCAGACGATATTTTAAATGCTCTTTGTTAAATCTACAGATAAAGGAACATACTTGAATTTCGACTCCTTCACTCCTCTAAACTACAAAATTGCTACCATAAAGACTTTAGTTCACCGAGCATTTAAAATATCTTCTGACTGGACTCTTTTTGAAAACCCATATATATCTTAATTCTTATTTTCATTCTTACCTGGATGCTGAAAAATGTTTAATATTTTTCTCCCAAGCTTATTACAATGTTAAGAAGCATTATTGAAGGAGCCTTTTGCATGATTTCCACAAAAAAAAAAAGTTTTAAAATACTGTTTTAAATAATGATTTATTTGAAAAGTAGTTATTATTTATAAGAAAAAATGTTAGATTAGAAATTGGAAAAACTTATAGAATGATTTAAGTTATATTATAATTGAAAAATTATATATAATTAAAAAAATTATATATCAAATTATGCTTGCTGCAAATCCTCAATGATTTTTTTATTTATTTATCATCAAATCATCAAGATTCTTAAGACTATATGTGACAGCATGCAAATAGGCACTTGGAAGCTGTTAATTATTCCAGCTCATTAAGGTGGCCTCATATTGGCGTATAATATTAATTTTTATTCAAACATGATTTTATATCCTACTCAGTAATGTTATTTAACTTTCAACAATTTCAATATTTTTTCAACAATGGTGTGTTCGAAAGCAGTCATTCAAATCTATTTTTCTAGCATTTTCTTTGTTCAATACATTTTTTGGAAAAATCACATTGATTTATTTTCTAAGGGCGTATAAATGATAAACTGGGATGAGTTAAATATTCTATAAACTATCCTATTTATATAAAAAGCACAAGGACGTTGTCTCTTTTCTGTATGGAGTACACTTATTTAGCTAATCCGCCTTCACAATCCTTCTTGAAACGGTAAAATCTAGGACTCTTCATTTTTATCATCAGCTTAGATCCACTTTCACTGAGTCTCTTCAATATTTAGTTGCATCTCTCCCATATCGCTATTGTTATTGGCATGGTCACTAATTCCTTCCTAAACTCCTAAGCCTAATGTACTTTGAGAGGAAATTGCATAATTCATTTGAAACTTCTTTTTTTAGGTCTTATACCACATGCCAAGTTGCAATGTTTTTTCTTTCATCTACATTAACAAAGATCAGAGCTCTATTTTTATATCTACTGTTACACTTTATTTGAAGTACAAACTTTCCATTACCATGAATGGGATATTTTACTCGATAGGGTATAGGATACAATTTAGGTTGATACTTTTAATATTATTACCAAATACTTTTTACAGGAACCATAAGAGTCACTCATAGACAGAAAGAAATTTTCGAAAAGATAACTGATGTAGAAAGATAGATTATATTTTTAAAACTTGATAAATGTATCAGTTCAGTATATTCATGAAGCAAAATGTGTAAGAAAGTAGAAAAATGAAGGTCAATGCCCTAATGTGCTCATTTCCCGAATCCTCTTGAGGTATATATTCATATTCGATAGCAACTGATTGATTTCCTGTTGATTCAATCTCCTCTGTAGTTCTTTTAACTCCAGGGTATGAAGGCTCTGTAGGTGGGGTTTGGTTATAAGGAGTTGTAGTTTCTTCAGTTGTTGCATTAGGAGTTAGGCCATCTGTTTCATTTCCAGCCCCTGATTTAACTTCGATATTTGTTTTACCATCACCACTTTGGCCGCTTTCCGCACCTTCAGCACTCTCTCCCCCAACACCATTTGTTCCACTTGCACTGTCTTCTATATTTTCTCCACTTTCGCCACTTATCCCACTTTCACCACTCTCTCTTCCGTCATTATCAGTTTGATTGTTACCTTGTCTTCGCAATCGCTCTAAATATTCGTATCTAATAGGATAACATAAAGTTTGGCAATCTGCAAATTCAAAAAAAAAAAAAAATTTGTTGTTCTAATTATTTTTAAATTTACAATAATATTTCGTTCATATATATATATATATATATATATATATATATACATATATATATATATATATATATATATATATATATATATATATATATATATATATATATATATATATATATATAAATAGTATATATATATATATATATATATATATATATATATATATATATATATATATATATATATATATATATATATATATATATATATATATATATATATATATATATATATATATATATATATATATATATATATATAAAATAAATATATATATATATATATATATATATATATATATATATATATATATATATATATATATATATATATATATATATATATATATATATATATATATATATATATATAAATATGAATCTTTAGATATATATATATATAGTATATATATATATAAATATATATAGGTCCATTCAGTAGAGTCGATCGAATACATTTCCATTCAAAATAGAAATAGTAAATATGTACATCTAAATTTTTACAATTTTTTTTCCATTATTTTTTCTAATTATTTAGGTACTTGAATACTTTTATAAATTTAACTTGCACATAATTGAGGAGAGCAATGATATGTGCAACTAATTGAACTGGTGCAACAATACTATTTATTACACATACAAGTATATATTAGGGACGGAAATAAATAAATACACTTTTCTAAGAAAATGAAAATGTGAAGATTCAGAAAAGGCTCAAGCTGGAATATTTTATAAATTAACAGTCCCAGAATAATTTAAAAATTTTGTTGCAATATTTCTCTGATAACCAAATAATAGCAGGTCAATCATTACAAATAAGTTTTAGATGACGTCTTGATAAGCAATTATGTCACGCATTTGATAGACAATAAAGTTTGTAGGTCTAGACAATTCAACTTGTTTTCGTCTACCATGTTCATACATACAAAACCAGTCTTGAATCAGGATCTGAGTCTGAACAGATGACGAAAAACATTTAAACATCAATATAAACATATTTACAAACAGTAGGATAGAAAAATAGAGGAATGTTTGCCAAATAACTGATATGCCCTTCAAGATTTAAAATTTCAACGACTGTTTTACGGAAAAAAGCCACGCTTTGATTTACCCAAGTCGAAATGTAAACTATATTATGATTTGTTAATAACAAACAAATATCTCATCTTCTTAAATGGCAGCTTCCTTTTTATGGCCTTTTCAAACATAAAATAATTAGGCAATATTTACTAAAAATATTATTTAACAAACTTCAAAAAAAAAATTTGCCACGATAAATACTAAAAATATTTGTAATAATAAAATTATTTTAATTTCATATATATATATATATATATATATATATATATATATTAGTATATATATATATATATATATATATATATATATATATATATATATATATATATATATATATATATATATATATATATGAGAGAGAGAGAGAGAAAGTGAGAGAGAGAGATATAGAGTATATGTATATAGATATATATATACATACACATAAAGAAAGATATATACATATATATATATATACATATATATATATATATAGAGAGAGAAAGAGAAAGAGTATAGAGAGAGAGAGAGACAGGGGAGAGGAGAGAGAGAGAGAGAGGAGATAGAGAGAAGGAAAGATGGAATGGAAAAGGGAAGGAGAGAGAGAGAGAGAGAAAGAGAGAGATATATATAGTATATATATATATATATATATATATATATATATATATATATATATATATATATATATATATATATATATATATATATATATATATATATATATATATATATATATATATATATATATATATATATATATATATATATATATGTTGTACTTCATTTGACTTAGTGGGTAGAAAGAAACGTCTACTTTCATTAGCAGAAGAAAGCCAAGATTTTCGATGTGAGAAGCTAGAAGAACGTCCATTTAGTACTATCGTTTAAATAAATATACTATCCACTAATTGTGTTTTTCGTTTTCAGCGTTCCTTACCTTTGAAATTTCTATACAAATTTCAAAAGTAATCTTGTTCGTTCTTAAAGCTGGTATTGGAAATAGTTTCCTATTTTGCTCGTTTCCATTTTGTAATGATAAATGTAATCCTTTCCTATTTAACTCTTCTTCATTTCTACCTTTTCCTCGTGTTTACCGCTTAGAAGGTTCCTTAATCCAGATATCGCTCAAACTTTCCAAGACTTATTGCGAATGCAAAATGTACTCTTTCTGATATCACTGGAAATAAATCACACTGGATGAGAATGCCGATGAGCAGTTGCTTGAACAACTCCATTGATATTGTTATACTTTGATTGAGGCTTAAATTATTGCCACGACCTAGAGACGGTATATAGTCAACTCCTTCTAGTCAACTTATCACAAAAGTTGCCAACTATTCTTACAAATCTTATATTCGCTTTCGCATGTGTTCGAGTGCGAATGCGAATATTTTATTTTCAATATTCGCGAATGTGAGTGCTAATAAATTTTTCAATGTTCGCGGATTCATTGTCAATGTGAATATTAAACAACAGGCGAATTCGAAAATTCGCTTCATCTCGTATATATATATATATATATATATATATATATATATATATATATATATATATATATATATATATATATATATATATATATATAGCAGATATAAAGAGACATATATATACATATATATATATTATTATATATATATATATATATATATATTATATATATATATGAGTATATATATATATATAGGAGAGAAAGAGAGAGAGAGAGGCAGGAGAGGAGAGAGAGAGAGAGAGAGAGAGAGAGGAGAAGGAAATGGAATCAATAATGGAGGAGTCTCAGAATGGAATCAACAAAAATAAATGGAATGGACAATGGAATGGAATGGAATGGAATGGAATGGAATAAATGGAATAATAATAATGAAAATGGAATGGAATAATGGAATAATGGAATAAATGGAATAATGGAATAATGGAATAATGGAATAATGGAATAAATAATGGAATAATAATAATGGAATAATAATGGAATGGACAATGGAATAATGGAATGGAATGGAATAATAATAATGAACAATGGAATAATGGAATAATGGAATGGAATAATCGAAGGAAGATGGAATGGAATGGAATGGAATGGAATGGAATGGAATGGAATGGAAACCCACATACATATTTGTTACATATATATATATATATATATAGAAAGAGGAGGAGAGAGAGAGAGAGAGAATATATATATATATATATATATATATATATATATATATTGAAATGTAGTGTACCCAAGGTAGCAACCTCCGCCCTCATCTTTTAAATTGATATGATCTAATTGTAAAATGGTTACCACTGAGATACAATTATTCTCTCTATATCTTTGCAGTTAATTGTTCCCTATTATTTTCTGATCTAAGAGGCTGTTCAAATACTGCTGTTTAATACTCATTCACGAGTGGAGTAGTACGAAAATTGTGATTTAAAATGTTCAGTTAACATAACCAATTGGATCTCCTTCATTAAGTACATTTTCTTATGGAAATATATAAAGTTTCACAGGTTCTTAAAGATAAATTCCTTCTCTTTTGTCATAGTCACAGTGATAATATATATATATATATATATATATATATATATATATATATATATTTGTATAGTCACAGAGATATATATATATATATATATATATATATATATATATATATATATATATATATATATATATATATATATATATATATATATATATATATATATAAATACGGTATATAAAATAACTCCAGGGCAAAATTAGCCCCTAATTAATAGTGGGTAGTGCCTCCTCTGACCCTCCGTACTTCTTCAATCATTTCGACATTGGTGAAACGAAACCTGGTGAAGGCTTTTTGCTGGATGTCTCACTCTTCTGTCAACTGATTGTCCACCTCCCTGATTGTCGACGTAAGGTAAGGATATGAGGTGCATTATTGTAACCTATTCGAGCTACAGTGTACAGTTTGTTCGCTGTGTTGCTTCCTTCTTTCCACCCACCTCTATTCTGTGAAATTCTCTTACATGCTCTGTATTTCCTGCTTGATTTAATATCCCTCATTTTAAGGCTTGCGTCCGTGATCACCTGCAAAATTTGCGTTAGATATTGACACTTTTAATGTGCTAAACACCTCCTCCCTTGAATAGGGCTCTTCCCGTGAGTGGTGGTGAGAACTGTAAAAATATTAATAAAAAATATATATAATACTAACAGAGACTTATCTATGAAGAGCACATTATTCCAGGGTCCATTGTAAAATTTTCACGAGTTGTAAACTAATGAGTCATTCAACCCTAGTGAGGCCCTGGTTTAATTTCTATTAAAAAATCATTTGAAGCTGAATATGTAATCAGGAATATATTAGACTGTATTATAGTTCACTTAATAATTTATAAATTATTTACAATTCGTATCGTAAGACAAGAAAAAACCAGGTGTCCTGGATTGTATAAACATTTATTTTACTACATTGTACGAAATTTTATTAAAACATTAACATTACATACGCTTAAGCAGTAAATCAGTACAATCTATAGATGGTGATACTTACCTTAACAAACCTAAGGGATTAGTCATGCTTTTGTTTATACTGCTTTACTGCTTTTACTTTTTGGCTTAACTGCTTTAACTTTCTGCTTTACTGCTTTTAAAAACACTCAGCATACATTACATACCTAAGCATGTAATCAGTAAATGCAAATAGAATATTCACTAAGTTAACGTACAAGTGTTAGTCGTTTGCACTAGTTAGAATATTTAATAACGATACTGCTTTAACTTCTGCTTTACTGCTTTAACTCACATACATTACATACCTTAAAAGCAGTAAATCAGTAAAATCAATAGAGGTGTTACCTAACACTAAGGAATTAGTATGCGTTTGTTTTACTGCCTTTAGAGCCTTACCTTGTCTGCTCTACTGTTTTTGACCTTCTGCTTTACTGCTTTAAGAAACAGGTTTTATAATTGAAGCAGTAAATCAGTAATCAATAGAGGTGTTTACCTTAACACCTAAGGGATTAAGTAATAGACGTTTGTTTACTGTCCCTTACCTGCTTTAACTTTCCTGCTTTTAACTGCTTTAAATACTTTAATCAGCTTTACTGGCTTTAACGTTCTGGTTATACTGTTTTAACTCATATATTTATTAACGACATTATGTTTTTTATTTGGTATTTATATTTTTATTTAATATATATATTAGGTATTTATTTTTATATTTTTTTATTTATATATATTTTATCTATATTTATTCTATATTCATTTATTATTATACCTTAGTGTTAATTTACTTCATGCATATTGGTTATTATATATAATTAGAACACAACATTCCAGTGACAACTTACTACACCACATTCACATCTGACAATTATAATTATGCCAACTACATTTAATAGAATTCACATTACCTTATACACACGCGGTTCACACACAACACACACACACACACACACACACACACACACACACACACACCACACACACACACACACACTTACATCTACACACACACCACATATCATAATGACACTTATACACACATTCACTATGACCACTTACATTTAGCCAAGACACTTACATTTTATACACTTATACACACCACACACACCACACACACACCACTCACTACACAGATGTACTTACACTTCACACACGATTTCTTACACCGCAGATATTTACACTCACACAGATTTACTTACATCTCACACACAGATTTACTTACATATACACTTACACCACACACACGCACACACACAGATTTACTTACACTCACACAAACAGAATTTACTTTACACCACAGCAGATTTTAACTTAACATATACACACGTATAATTTATTAAAACTTTTTATTGTTTTAATTTAACTCGATTAGATATTCTCTATAATCTACTCCTGGTTTCAAAAAATATTAACTAAAATAATTAATGTTTTCTTAAAATTCTATAATAAATCAATCATTATTTTTGAACAAAGAAATTATTATTTAATCTGTTAATACTTTTGTTTTTATAAATCTTTATAACTATCGACGTTTATAACACTATTTACATTAATATAATATGAATTTTTTATTAAAAAACAATTTTACGTACCTTAAAGCATTAAAATTCCAGTAATCAGTAAGGTAAACGCCCTAGCAACCCCTCTACACAAGCTATGCCACCTTTTATGTTCAGTTGACTTACTGCTTTCATAATCTTAGCCATGTAATAGTATAAAATAACAAAATAAGTTCTTCTCTGCTACATACATGTATAATTTAAATACATTTCTAAGTTAACTTATTTTCAAAAATCAACCAATTATTCACTTACATTTAATATTATTCCCTCGATGTTAACTAAAAATATTATAAATAAGTTTTTTATCATCCGAGATATAATCTTTATTATTAATTATTATTATCTATGTAAATTGACAATCCATCCAGCAGAAAACACAACAACCCGCACTCCTTACAGATACGAAACTGACCTCTCCTCTGTAAAATGTGTTGTAAAGGGGATAAGTATCGGGGCGATTTTAGACCTTTAATTCACAGGGTCAAAATATATTTCAAAATGAAACCTTTTTCTGATCAAAATGTGGTGCACTAAATACGTTAGGCCTAAATAATAGGCTTAATTTAGGATAAGCCTTTTTTGTATCCGCAGACAGCTGATACTTAAGCCCTACGCTCAAGGGTATTCACAGTACTAACGTATAGTATTAGATGTATAGTATAAAATTATTTAAATTAATCATACTTCAAACTGAAACATGCTGGATCGGTAAGATCCTTAAGCAGGTAAGAAGGAAATGTTTACGTTCCTTCTTGTGAGTGGACGGAGTAATGCTTATCTCTATATAACCTCGTATGTGATTGGTCGAGAAATTTTTTAATCGCTTTTTTTGCTTGCTTTATGTAAAAACATGTTTTTCATATCCTGACATTAATGTGAAGTGGTGATTATTTGGAGGATGCTGGGTACTTATTCTTCTATATTATAAAATCATACTCAGTTTTCTAGCTGTAAGCGGTTGCACAAGCTCTCGGTGTTGTACATAAAAGTTGTTCTATTTTCCTAGTGTTATATCAGAATCATCTTAAACAAGTTAAACACACCCTCAATCCAAGACATTAATCCAGTGGGAAAATCAAGATCCCGGAGCTAGGGTTTCATTCTATATAAATAAAAAAAGCAAATACAGTAGGGTTTGATTCTTTCAAGTGTGCTACCCCAATACACACCTGTTTATATATACCAGCGTATTTTCGGTGAGTAACACCAGATGAATTACTTTGTATATGTAATTACACAATGAAGAGTGGCTTACAGAATACTTTAAACCACACTCTCAGTTTTAAACTGGACCGAAACAGTTATTAACCTGTGTGTGCGAAGAAACCAGCGATAAGCAACTTACTCTAGCATTTTATAAACAACAAAACATAAATATCAGTTTGAAAGTTAGATTATGGGAGAGAAATAATTGAAACAAGAGCAATGAACCTACACTTACATTTAGGATTCTACATTTCTTAGTCCTAGTGCTAGATGATAAATATTGTATAGAATAGAGGTAAATAAGCAGAATGTTAATAACAAGATGAAGAGACGTAGTGTTTATAATATAAATTAGCGTTAGAACCGTAATTCAAATTACATGTTATAAAAATTCCAAGAATACTACGCATTTAGGAAAATCCTGATTGATGATCCCACGCACATCATCGATCGCTTCCTAAGTTCTATAAACGTACAGAAATTCATATTATCTACTAGACAACAATGACAAAGAAAGTATTTATGCAGGTGACGCCCGAATGTAAAATATCTGTATTATTCGAGCGGGAACTTTTATACGATATTGCTTACACTGAATGTAGTTAAGGCCAACGATAATCTATATCAATCGATAATGATATAAATGATTGCCATATTTTGCAAAGGTTTAGAGAATTTTAATATAAAATAATCATAAACATTTTGTGTAAAATGTATGTGGAAGTGTTATATATAATATAATAATATTCCTGTATTATATTTAATGTGAACTTTATATATAAAATCATTGTAAATATATTTAACACTCTTGTATATATTTATTTAATTTTGGCCTATATATTATATATATATATATAATAATAACTATATAACATATCATAAATAATATTATATATATATACAAATTATATACTTTATTATATATTAATATATATATAACATATATATTATATATATATAATAATATTACACAAATAGACTCCAATCTAAGAATTAAATGAATTACTTAATTTCTAATTATATAGTAAATTAGTTTAATTATCCTTATCATTTTACGAACTGTAAATATATTTACATGTATGTTAAGAGTTTAAATAAACGAGCCCCAGGTTCAGGATATGAAAAAACATGCTTTTAAAAAACTGTTACAGATATTAAAAAAATAATTCTCCGACCACTATCAAAATACGCAGGTCATATAGAATTTACAGGTTACTCGTCCAACTCACAAGAAAGGTAAACATTTCCTTCTTACCTGCTTAAAGGATCTTTCCGATCCACGATCCAGCATGTTTCAGTTGAAATATATCTATAAATAATAATATTAAATTGATTCTCGATTCTTGTCTATACTGGAATTACTTTTGACTGGTATTAGGCTTAAATCAGCCTGGGATACAAAAAGGCCTTATCTAAAATTTAAGCTCACTATCTAGGCCTAACGTAAGTTTCTGCAATTTAGAAGGTCTAGTTTGAAACATATATTTTGACCTGGATTAGGTCTAAATCGCCCCGGGATACAAAAAGATTATCCTACAACACATTTTTCAGAGAGAGGTCAGTTTCGGTATCTGTAAGGAGTGCGGGTGGTTGTGTTTTCTCGTGATAAATCGTCCTTGTTTTAGATATAAATGACAAATAGTCAACGTTATAGCTTAAAATATTTTAAAAACTTTTGAATATTTTAGTTAACATCGAGCGAATAATATAGCAATGTAAGTGTAATAATTGATATATTAAAAATTAAGAAAACTTAGAAAGATTTTAAATAAAATACGATGTTATGTTTAGCAGAGAAGAACTTATTTTGTTATTTTTATACTTCTTACATGGCTAAAGATGATGTCAAGCAGTAAGTCAATAGAACATAACGTGGCATAGCCTTGGTGTAGAGGGTGCTAGGGGCTTACCTTACTGATTTACTGATTTATTGCTTTAGGTACGTAAAATATATGTTTATTAATAAAATTACATAAAATTTTAGTAAAAGTTTTTTTAAAACTGATAGTTATAAAATTTTATAAACAAAAAGTATTAAGCAGTTAATAATAATTTCTTTCGTTCAGAAATATGACTACTTTTATGTTCTAGACGTTGTAAAGAACTTTTGAAATAATTTTAATTATATTTGAATGAATAATATAAATTGTTCGTGTTTTAATTAAACATAAAATTGTTTTAATAAAATTATACGTTATATGTAAATAAATCTGCGTGTGTAAGTAATCTGTGGGTGAGTGTAAGTAAATCTGTGTGTGTGGGTGTGTGTAAGTGTAAATGTAAGTAATCTGTGTGTGAGTGTAAGTAATCTGTGTGAGTGTAAGTAATCTGCGTGTGTAAGTAAATCTGTGTGTGAGTGTACGTAAAATCTGTGCTGTCGAGTGTGTGTGTGTGTGTGTGTGTGGGTGTGTGTTGTAAAGTGTGTAAATGTAAGTGTCTATGGCTAAATGTAAAGTGTCTAGTGAATGTGGTGTATAAGTGTCATAAGTGAAATGTGTGTATAAGTGTAAGTGTGTGTGTGTGTGTGTGTGTGTGTGTGACCGCGTGTGTTTAATGTAAATGTAAGTGTCTCTGGTAAATGTAAGTGGCATAGTGAATGTGTGTATAAACAGTGCTATCACGTGATGTGTTATAGGACTGACCTATAATCCTCTTAAAATAAAATAACAATAGGCAATCGAAGTAAATAAATCAGTTAATCAATCAACATAAACAATAAAATAATAACAATAATAAAAATGAATAAAATAATAATAAAAATAAATAAAATAATATAATAAATAAAAAGTATTTATATATTATATATATATAATACATATGTTAATAATAATGAGTTAAAACAGTAAAACAGAAAGTTAAAGCAGTAAAGCAGAAAGTTAAAGCAGTAAAGCAGAAAGTTAAAGCAGTAAAAGCAGTAAAACAAAACGCCTACTAATCCTTAGGTTGTTAGGTAACACCTCTATTCATTTACCCACTGAATTTAACTGCTTTAAGGTATGTAATGTATGTGAGTTTAAAGCAGTAAAGCAGAAAAGCTTAACGCAGCTAGACCCTAAAGAAGTAAAGTAGTAAAGCAGTAAAACAATATCGCATATGCATAGCAACTGTAACCCTAACCCCCTCATTGATTTAACTGATTTAACATCTTTAAAGTATGTAATGTATGTGAGTTAAAGCAGTAAAGCAGACAAAAGCCTACTAATATGTAATGTATATGAGTTACAGCAGTAAAGCAGTAAACAAACGCATACTAATACCTTAGGTGTTTTTTAAAGAGTAATCACCTCTATTGATTTACTGATTTACTGCTTTAAGGGTATGTAAATCTGAATATCAGTAGCAGTTAAAAGCAGTAAAGCAGAAAAGTTAAAGCAGTAAAGCAAGAAAGTTAAAGCAGTAAAGCAGTAAACAAAGCGAGTAATCCCTTGGTGTCTCTCACGGCTCAAACTCTCATCGACTTCTACTGATTTTACTGCTTTAGGTATGTATGTTTTTAATTTATAAATTTCGTACAATTGTAGTAAAATATTATTAGTATCATCAAAACACTCTGGTTTTTTTCTTCTTACATACAATTTAAAAATTTATAAGTATTAAGTAAATAGATGTCTGTAATGAGATTTACAGCTCTTAGACGATATCGCGAATGTTTTACTAATCGTTTAAGATAATCATGAGGAAGAAAATGATATTATTGTATATACAGTATCTTGTAACAGAAATTCTTGAAATGGTTAAGTAATGAATAAAAATGAATGCTCGTAGTATATATATATTTTTTTCATTCGTGCGGGGATATTGCGCCTGCGGGCGCACGCGCGGGCGGGAACAGCGCGGACCGGCGGACGCGGGCGCGATCGCTGCGGGGCGGTTCGCTCAGCTTCACGACGGAGGGCCACTGCTGCGCCTGGTGGTTAGCTTATGATCTAGGGAAGACCATTAATATTAACTCTGTTCTTTATGTAGGGGAAGAGATGAGCCATCAAAGATGAAATTTCATCAAAGATGAATCATTCAATATAGACGGTATCAAAAATGACGTCTCAAGATGAGTTCATCAAAGATGACCCCTCCAAAGTTGAGGCATCAATGCTGAGGCATTATGCTGGAGGCATCATCAAAGTTGAGGCATCAAGTTGAGGCATCAAAATATCAATTGTGTGAGTGTAAACGTAAGTGTATCTGTGTTGTGGGGTGTGAGGCAGTGTATATGGTTTAATGTAAGTGTCTTATGGAGAGTGTAAGCGCTTTATAAGTGTCATAGTGTGTATAAGTGTCATAGTGGAAGTGTCTATGGATGTGTGTATAGTGTATTGTTGGTAGGTGTGGTGTGCAGGTAATATATATATATATATATAATATATTATCTTATATATATAATATATATATATATATATATATATATATATATATATATTATAATAACCAACCCCTATAATATATATATATATACATAATTAATTATATTTATAATATTAATAAAAAATATATATGACGGTCTATTAATGTGATTAGTATTATAGACTTATTATCTTATTTGTATGGAGCATCCTACAGGCTGTTGTAATATACACCAATCGAATCCTCAAATACCTTACTAACCTTTAGGGGGGGGGGGGGTAGAACACCCATATTAGGGGCTTTCGGGCTCAGGGAGGTAAAGCTTGAAAAACTAAAGCTTTTACCTAGAAAACAAATATAAATGGTATTTGCTTAATTCGACATATTGACACAATCTGGCACTCGATTGGCACTAAAATTAACAAACGGATAGAGATACGCATAAAAGTTTGAAATCGAAATTTTTGAACTCGAGCAAGTAAACATCAGTTACAAACTAATTTTCGTTTATAATATCTATTATCTAGTTACTGTTTCGAAATAAGAAATGAAAAAAATAAAAAACCCTTATCTAAATTGACAGTCATATAAAAAAGGTGTGCTAAGATATAAACAACGAAGGAAAAATTTATCTGTTCTTATAGGAGCAGGAGGGTAGTGCCTGTTCCTCCCTGGTATACGAAAAACAAGGATATGGCCCAAGATCAAATTAGTTTATAAATTTGTACAAGTACTTTGTTTTATTTATTCATTATTTTGAAAAAAAAATTTCTCAATGGTATTTTAATAAAAAAAAACCCTTAGCATTTCTTTTATTTTGTGCTTTATAATTTAACTATATCATTGCTAATTTAGCAGTTATATATTGTATTTAGTAAATTTAAGAAATTCAGTTTGCAACCCTGCAAAGCTTCTATAAGATTCTATGTTCCGCATTTATCGGCTCGATGACTTTATTCACATAAATAAAGGTTAATGGAATAAATTTATACTATATATCACATTTTACAGCAAAGCAAAAAAGCTTAAACTTTTTCACAAGTTTTTTTTTCTTAATTCACATATTATTCAAGGGTTTTAACAAACTAAAAAAAAAGAAAAAGGTATAAGATTTAAATTTATAATAGACAGAAGTCACAGAAGTAACATGGAATTTGTTCATACCGCAAATATTTTACATATGCTCCTTGATATCTTTTCGGTCATAATATAAGAATTGTGGTCGAAGGGAAATTGTGATTTGCATTAACTTTGTCATTCACCAGAGTCTGTTATATAGCGTGAGCCACGTCGTATTCCTTGTTTCTATGGAACCACAATCTAATAATATACGCGAAGGAAAATTATTAAATACTGAATCGAAATTTTGTGATGTGAGTAAAACATTGGGTGCCGATACACATACCCCCCTGTCTTTTATAGAGGATTTTTTTTGTCTGGCGTCCTGCAACACAGATGCATTCTCTTCTAACAAAGTAATATAAAATGTTTCTGATGATTCTAATAAATTATCAATGACACTTGGACTTATTCAGTAGGAACATAGGGCATTTCATTATCCAACAACGTTTATTCTCATTTGAAAACTTTGATTTTAGAGATACTAAGTCTCTCGATTCCATATCAAATCTTCCGCGAACTCATTCTCGTCTGGATAATCTGTTAAAGTTTCGATCGCAGACCTACCATGTGGTCTAAGCACTCGTATCGTGCACTCGATACTATCTTTCAATAAGTCGAATAAATTATCAACCTCTTCAAAGATATCAGTCTCGTGAACGATCGTACTCTTCTCTTTCTTCTTATACATAATCAATTCATTAAGGTCGTTAAGTTAACATTAACTTTGAAAAAGAATCGAGAAAATCTTTTAAGAATTTGTTTCTAGATTTAATGCTTACGCGTCATGACAATGCTCTCATTTATCATATTACATAATCATAAGTGCGTATCATTCGAGTCTCATCTGGCGCACCCAGCGGTCTCAACGCACTACCCGTGCGCGCAACATATAGAAAAGCAGAATCCAATGGACACACATACTTGCTCATACTTATGGTTTTCTCAGTCTTTCACATCTCTTATTCAGCACTCTTCTCAGTTTCTCTCCGATCGGGCCGTGATCCTCGCTGCGCAACAGGAACGTTGACCGTTGATGATAAGATACATTAGGATTAGCGAATATAGATGAATGTGATCAGTATGGAGTATTAGTATTAGGACATATATAGTACAAAATATATTGAATTATTATAGGCTTATTATACTGAGTACTGATAAGTAAGAAGTGATATAATATATGATTAGTATATATGTATAGTATGATATAATACTATACTATATTGGTGCTGTTGTAGTATCGTGCTGGTAAATTGAGCAGAAATTGCAACTATCCGCTGAAGTATTTTTTGAAGTGTTACTCGAGTGGCCACTTTGGTCTTTGTCTGGGTGCAGCGGCGATTGTGCACTAGAGAATACAATAAGGTGTAGAAGTAATATGGCATAATATAACTCACTACTCTTACTTTACAAGTGACTTGTGAACGGATTAAGCTTCCTACACATTGAAAGGGAACTGCTAAAGCCTTAGAACGTGGGGAATATTATTAAAAAGTTTTTCGTAGCCTTTTCTTATAGCTAAGGTATACTCAGAGACTTCATCTTGTACACGTGATCATACGGCCATTGTAAATATAATTACAACTCACACGATGAATAGCTAGTGGAGTGTAAATTGTGGCCCATCCTATATGGGAGACTTTATGCGAATATATATTCCAGATCCATTAAAATCTACCGGAAAGGATAAGTGTTATTCGGACACAGTGGTCAATAGGTTCAAAGGAGAAACCTGAGATTGACGGTAAATTACGTATATAACTGATCCCAGAAACCTACCAAAAGGTTTATTATATCGTATATATATATATGGTACTATATATATATATAATATATATATATACTATATAAAAGTGGCTGCGGGATTCACTAGTTTATTTTTGAGTTTAAAAGAAATACTTGATAAAGAACATTTCTCTATAATAAATGAATAACAAAAAAAAATTAATTACAATGAATAGAAGGATAATTTTTAAATTGGAGCATCCTTGATTAGTTGAAACTCGGATTAAAATGTATGAGGTATTGGTAATAAAGTAGATACCACCAAAGCACTTAATTTATATTAAAGAGCAATTTAAACCCAGGAAAGGAACCATAATAGATAAGTTTATTAATTAGTGGCTTTCAGTCGGAAGAATTCAATATACATAGATATTATGGTTGCAATCATGGGATATATATGTTGCTTCAGTGCATAACATTTATCGAGACATAAGGTCATAAGGGATGTCAACAACTTAAAAAAGATGAACAATATCATAGATATATGTTAGGAGGTAATCATACTACTTACAATATATCACAAGTAGCTGATGATAGGTACTTTCTGCATATCCATAATAACGAGAATAAAGTACAATGAGTTAGATCGATACGATAGACTGAGTAGCAACTGAGAGACGTCACAAGGAAGAGAATGAAGATTTACTTGACAGTACGGAAGGAAGTGATACAATCAGTAAATATATTTTTAATTACAGCAAATCTATACCAAAATAAATTCAGGAATACAATTTTTAATTAATGAATAGGGAGAGAAGGGCACCACCCTAATTAAGTTCTGTAACCACGATAAACTAATGAAGGAGTGGCATATGGTAAGTGAAAGTCTCTATATCGGAAGAAGCTATTAGTCAGATGCGCTTTTATCTGGAGCAAACTATAAGGATTCTGGGTCATTCATAGTATTTGTAAATACAGAAGGATTTGTTGAAAGTAAATAGTTAGTTAATACCAAATTTGGATCAACATTCTTAAGAAAGATGGAAGTGGATATTATTTATACTCACTATTCGAAATTACAAGTATGTGGGTGTACAACAGCAAGTGCTAGATAAAAAATAAAAAAACAAAGGTCCGGGAAATATTATATAATGTAGGCTAGTATAATATATAAGTCTTAAACATTTTGGTAGCTGTTACTATGGATTGAACATAGCCAGCTTCTGTTAACATTGTCTTAAACAGGACTTGGAATTATCTTGTGGGAGTCAGATCAGTCATATTCTTGTGGTGGAAACTTATCAGGATGAAAGTCGATTAAATTGAGGAAGTAGAGAGACCACAATTGTGTGAACAGCATGCGATGGACTTAAGGTTTGCTTACGTTAATTTTGACTGTTCGTTTTTCATTATAACTCCTATTTATTATTTATTTATTACTAGTGTGTTTTTGTGAAAGAGAACTACTAACTTTAATTAACGAGTAAACCCACCAAAAATGAACATTGATTAAATGTAAAAACAGATAAACAGGAGACTCTTTGTCTAATAACAACGTTGGATTTAAGGAACAACCTATTTTCTGCAGAAGAAAATGTCTGGATTAGAGACTAACGATCAAGTAAACAGGATTCAAGATGTGCCTAAGGACTGTGATCAGTAACTTATTAAGGACATACTCATTCTCGTCAATTATTACATGGCATATGCGATCTTTGCTTCATATGATCGAATAAGTGCAAAGCCTACTCTGTTTGAGTAAATTAAGGTATCTAGAATTGTGAGAGATCAATCTTGGTAGTGCGTTGTGTCTTATAATGATTCCCCAACGAGACTAGTTGAGAGTGCTATTGTGGTTGGTGTTTACGCGATCTGCTGTAGATTCCTGTGATCGCTCGATTGTCACTTTAGTGACGTATGGAATATGATTAGTAGTCAGCATCTTGTGTTTCAGTATGGTTAAGTTGTTGTTGGGTCACCCGTTCTGTTCTTCCTTCCCTGTCTTCTCTCTCCTCTCCTATCTGCTCCTTCTTACCTTCCGTCTCTAGCAGGTCCAGTTAACCATATCCATCGTGTTGCAACTGCCTCCAAGTACCTTCCGCTGGGCTTACACTTCCGTGGTTTGTTGCTTTCCTTCTTTCTATTTTATTTTTCACTTTTATTTTTTTCTAATATGTGAGAGAAGGGGTATCAATAGACCACCCAGTTTTTGTGTTTCCTTCACCCACCATAGGCTATAATAACGGTACAGCAAAATCGGTTTCGACCAACTGTAGTACTTAGATGTTGCCAGCTAAAAGAAAAGGAAAATATGCTTAAATGTAAATATTATTTTTTAATTTGTTTGTTGTTGTTGTTGTCTGTTTTGTTGGAAGTTTTTCTGGTTACAGTTAAGTTCGTTGAAAAGGTAGTTCGTGTGATAAATCGCCTGCAAGGAGTGGTAACAGAGGCTTTTGAAGGACAAATGCTTCCTACATTTCTACGACCACCATATCTAAGGGTATTGACGATAATGGAGTGGAATTTAGGCGAGCAGTTCAAATCGATTTATACAGTTGTGAAATCGCTTTACAGATTGAATTCGAGAGAATTCCATGAACATGTCTTTAGCAGTATCTCTCGTACCAACGATCTTGTTAGGTTGTTGTTGGTTGCTGGCTAGACGGGGGTTGTTGTTTTGTTGTTGTTCAGTGTAGGTGAGGTTCATCACTTCTTCCCGTAATTTCTCTCGTACTTGCGCTATGTGGAGTTTGCCGCATTATGAAATAGTCGGTAGACGGAAGTGTAAGCAATTGGATGACTGTTGTACTTGTTCGTTCGAGTATATAAATGTGGCTAATTCTTTCTAAATCGAAGAATAAACAGCAGAATTAATTTCAGTACCTCCCCTTGGCTTAGATGTAAGTGAGCACTAAATTTGTGTGTTTCAAAACATGAAAAAGGAAGATAGTATCCTAATTTTCATCCAAGGAAGGACAGGAACAACTGGAAAGAAGCGTCATCGTTCCGAATAATTGGCTGCCATAGCAGTGGTGGGTGAAGTAAAAGGAAATAACTCAGTGGATAGAACTGATAAAAAATATTTACAGTTCAACAAGTGTATGTAAGGTTGGTTGCCTTGTTGTGAATTAGACCAATTTGAATCTCTGCAGGTCGATTACATATTACTGAAGTGGAATGCGGAAGAAAAAGATACTCCATGCTCACAGTTTAAAGTTTGCATGGTAGGCAGCACTTCCTATCTGTGAGATTAACATTAAGTCTAATTTGACGTCATAGAGTACGATGAAGAACAATCGAACATAGAGAAAGACATAAAGGGAGACAGAAACTGCAGAGGCTTAGAGAATAGAGGTAGCTGATACCAACACAAACAAAAGTTAAAGATCCCAAGTCCGAAGGAAAGAAACTATGAAAAAGATATCCATTAAAAAGAATTATGTGTGGGATTCGGTGATTGGCGTAGGCTGATTACGATGGAAAACTAAATACAAGATAGGTAGTGATTATAGCCACTCACAACACTGATAGCTCTATAGACAATAGACTAGAATCATGACCACATCTTACTTCTGGACACTATATGCTTTATAGGAGTCTGCTATCAGTTTGCGTCCTTATTTGAAAAATGATTAATGATTGGTTACTCGCGCAGTCAGACGATAACATCAGATGAGGAAAAAATTCGCTACGGTTCGAGGCTCATTACAGATTTCCAATGGCAGCTAACACACTTGTAACGGGGACATAGCGTCGAACTGATAGTGAAAGTTGAGGATTGACTAGTGTCTCTCGTAGAGAAAGGAAATCGACCTGGAACCACTATTTGCAGGTATGTAATATTAGGTTCATTAGTAAATTACATCTTAACTAATATTGTTCCTTTCTATACACCCCAGGTCATTCTTTCATTCAGTCGATGTGATTTGGAATGGGTGACGTACTTCCTGAACGCGGATGATTTTAAGAGGACCAATCTGCAGGATACAGGGAGTTCGGTACCAATCAAGGAGTTAGAAATGGCGGATCACCGTACTAAATGACGAATGATCTAGAGGTCCACTCCCCGATATTACTGGATGTCCTATAGGAGAGTATATGGAGTATAGAGAAGCGGAGGAAAGACCTCCATCGAATCTAGGTAAGTGGTTTTCCGTTTGAGTGTGGAAGCTATTTTTTTTCCTCTTTTTTAAGATTGGTTCCCAATCTGGGAGGGAGTAATGAGGACGAACCAAACTAATATCAGAAGCATATAGTTAATCTTTATAAATAATTTGATTGGTCTTTCATGAAAAGCGATATGCTTTCCTATTCATTTTTTTCACTTACGCATGTAAATATTATACATAGATTTACCACTTTGTGTCCAGGCAAAGATACTGCTAGTCAGAAATCCAGCCTTTACATCAGAGATGGAAGTTAGTTGATCTACAAATCGTATAGTGTAATTTCGTTCCTCGAGTATCGGGTTAGAGTATATTAATAAAAGTTTATTTTGAAAAGGTAGTGACATTTTTTGTTATGTGAGACCGTTCTGATGGATCTGCCTTTATAAAGAAATATTAGATGCATTTTTGAAGTAGAAAGACCTAAAAGATATTTCAGTGCATTGTGTTCAAAGTTTCACTCGAAATGAAACGTAATTTGACTTGTCCCAAGTGATGACAAAAATGACGTTTTACGGTGGTGCTTTTTTGTACTAGTAATGCTTAACTGTTTGTTTAAAAAGTAAGTGTTATTTTCAGTTGCATTGTTCAAAATTGAAAACAAATTTTATATGGGATGCGAAGAATCAATATTCCGTATATTGGTTCATATTTTTCGGAGTAAATACGTGTATTAATAAGGATATTTTTGGTCGCATTCGGTCTTTATAATTCGTAAAGACATAGATTGTATATTAGTAGAATTATCCAAATTTACGCATAGGAAATATTTATAACAGGTTTGACAGATAGCTAGGATTTGTCGTTGCAGATTTTTGAAATAAGGGTATTTTCGAGAGTGATTTGGGAATCTATTCGTAAAACGATTATGATGTGGTGTATGATGTCAATATAAAACTGGGTCATTGGTAACATTTTCCATGCATTTAGGAAATTCGTGCGTATGAAAAATTCGATGAAAGGTGACAGAGTATTAACGGTAACAATCAGGTTAAGTCTTATGGTAGATTAATAAACGGGAATTTTTATTGAAAAGGTATAATATATAATATGTGTATATTAGTTATATATATATATATATATAATATATATATTAATATATGATATATATTATATATATATACGTATTTATATATATATTATATTATATTGTATAATATAATGATATGATAATATATATAATATATATATAAATATATAATATATATAATATAGTTGTGTGTGTGTGTGTGTGTGTTGATATGTAATGGGTGTGTGGGGAGCAGCACAGCCGGTGTAGGTTATGCAGGAATCTGTTATAAGCATCACAGGATTTTAAAACTACAGTAGTCCAGTCATCACAGACAGGTTAAGTTATGCCACTGGAATTGTGAGCGAAGAATTAACCGATGAAATTATGTGGTTATTTTATTCTATTATTAATTCTTTATTATTATATATTAGTATTATTATCTATTATTATTATATTCATTATATTACTATATTATATATTTTATTATTATTATTATTATTAATTATTATTATATTTATTATTATTAATTATTATATATTATTATTATTATTTTATTATTATTATCGTTTTTTACGTTATGTTTATTGAGTTTACTATAAGTCTTCATAGTTCCCTTGACGCGACAAATGATCAGTATGTTTTTGTTAGTTGAATGTTTGTGTTTACCTGTAAATTGTATGTGGTTGTTGTTTAGTTTTAGTAGTACCGTATAGGTTATGTTTATTATTAGTATTACACAAGATCCTTTGCTTCTAATGTTTTATCATTTTATGTATTGTTGATTATACATTGAGTAATT
This sequence comes from Trachelipus rathkii, assembly GCA_015478945.1. Classification (NCBI taxonomy): domain Eukaryota; kingdom Metazoa; phylum Arthropoda; class Malacostraca; order Isopoda; family Trachelipodidae; genus Trachelipus; species Trachelipus rathkii. The sequence continues at coordinate 58,823 of JABUQX010079596.1, forward strand.
AAAGCAAAAGCTGGAAGCACTTAGGATAATTTGTTGTTACTATTTCGATTTAGGGAAATGATGATGGAGAGGTCTGAGCACCAAAATTTTATATGTGTCATCTTTCATCTGGTGCCTGGTGCGAGCTAAATTCCAATAGTGAACAGCGTGTACATAGCCCTTTTTTTTAGCTTAAATCAAACAGGATGTGGTGAACATCGGAACTGGTACGACTGTAGCGTTGGTTCTACCATCACAATCTGCAATAACCATTTTTGGATCGGTGTTGCTGGTTTGTGGGCTTTATGTACTATCAATCATTAGCATAGCCGTAGCTTTTCCTCTTGATGTGATGTTGCTTTCTCGTAAGGAAAATACCTTATCACGTAAGTTATTCTCAAGAATCGGAATTTTCCGCTGATCGAATCGGAAATAATTCGGGCCCATTTGATAATTCCATAAGAGCGTAATCGTTCCGATGCTAAATTGTAAATAAAATTCTGACAATGAAATGTAATTATGAATATGTCGAATTAACTATTTGTAATATAAAATAAAAATCTGTATAGATCTGCTATTATGCTAGTGTTAAAGTAAAATATTATTAGTTAATTTTGAGAGTATCTTCGTGCAACTGGCAGGAATATTGGGGTAATAGTACACATATAGGATTGACCATGAACTAAATATTTGAATATTTATTTATTATACTATCACAAATTACATCTGTAGGTGTTACTTGAATCCTTTCTCTTTCGTCATGTTCTTACGTTGTTGTTCCTAATGGGATATAAGCCTTTTAAAAAGAGAACCCTGGGACCTCTTTATCACGGTATATACGCACTGCATCTAATAAAACAAACGACAAATTAACATCTAAATAACATATAAGACCCATATACAATGTATTCAATTTATATAGTTACTATATTTTATAGTATATATTCTAGTTATATATTATATATATATAAATATAGTATATATCATAAGTTACTATTATATATATATATTAATATTTAAATATATGCTTACTATTCATATATATATTAAATATATATATTAAATATCTATATATTAAATCTATAATTCAATAATATAATATTTAATATATTATAAATAATAATATTTAATATATAACAGTTTAAATATAAATTATTTAAATATATAGATTTTACAAATAAATATTTAAAATAATAATTGAAATTATAAAGGTAAATATTATATTAATATATAATATTTAAAGATATATATAGTAATATATGATATATTTATTATATATATATATATAGTATAGTTATATAATATATATGTATACTTATATATTACTAATATATATATAATATTAAATAGTAATATTATATATAATATAATATATAATATATAATAAGTGTATACTAATATATTTAAATATATATATATATACTATAATACTATCTTTATGTATTAGTATGTTTTATATAGATATATATATGATATTAGTATATGATTATGTTTATATATAGTATGTAGTATATATAGGTATATATAATATAATATATTATTATATATATATACTATAATATATAATATAATATTTATAAGATATATATATATATATATAAGTTAATAAAGAAGTATATATATATTTTCCAGTATATATATATCTATAAGAGAGAGAGAGACATGCAAACAATATATATATGATCATCATCATCATAGTAAATAGCTCATTATATATATATATATATAATATATAACTTAGATATAATATAAATAATATATATAAATAGGCAAAATTACTCACAAACTAACTATATATACTAAATCAATATATGAAAAAATCTATAGATCGTATAATATATTACTATATATATTATATAATAGTATATATAATATAAAATATAGATATTATATAATATATATAATTATACTACAATTTAAAATAAATGGTCTAGTATACGTACTAAATAAAATATATAGAGATATAAGATATAATATAATTATAATATATATTATATAGTTAATATATATATATAATAATAGTATTTATATAATATATTATATTAATATAAAAAATAATAATAAAATTAATATTAATATAATTTATTTATATTAAATATAATAATATATATATATATTAATAATATAATATTTAAGATTAAAATATTACATATATAAATATATATATAATAATAATATAATATAATTATTATTATATAATATATATATATATAAAAATATAATTATTAATATATATATATATATATATATATAAATATATAATATATAATATTAATATATATAATATATATATAATATAGAAGATATATAAATAATAATAAAAGATATTAGATATTAGATATAATTAATATAGATATATAATATAATATATAATATTAGATATTCGCATGAACTTTACCCTTTTCCTGTGTTATATACATGATTTACATAGTGCAAAATGGAGGGTGAAAGAATAAACAATGCATTTTATCATTTTTGCATGGGTAACAATTAAAAATTTATAGAATAAATTCAATAACAGTTTTCTTATAAAGTCAATTTCTAATTCATCAAACATATTATATTATAAAGCACAGCGGAACAAATTCTGAAGAACAAAGAACAAGTAAAACCATCACGCCACAAAAGTCACGTGACAGTCCAAAGCTACAATTAACAACACTATGTTAAATATCAAAAGTTTTCTTATTATTCGAGCATGTTCAAAGACTTATAATATATATAAATATAATAATACACAACCATCTTAAAAAAATGTACTACTATAATTCATTTCAAAAAGTTCTTTTCCTTATTTTAAAAAGCATGTTTCGTATATAGCACACACACAATCAACACTCTGAATTAAAGCACTATAGCTACTTGAAATTAAATATGTCAAAAATAAGTAAAAGAAGGGAATTAACTTACGTCAATTAAACACCATCCAAACTCACACTTATTTACATAGAATACCTGTTTAAAGACTAGTTTTGACACGGTATACAATACAACATAAATAATTTGTGTATCAAACTTGAGTATTACGATTTTAATTTCCAAAAATGGAATACCACTATCTATCACTATATCAGAGAAGACGATCTTCGTTTTAATCAAATTATCATAATAGCACAGACTTCCATATGATTATTCACTATAATCGTCTAATTATATTCCACCTTTATCCCAAGTTTAATATACCTAAAACACTAGATTTTCGTATAAACTTTCTTTTAAAAAGAACATCTCATATAAAAAACGGTACTAAAAAAATTACAGACTTACTATGAAGGTGCTATTACGCGGGATATTACCTGATTATTCTTTTTTGTCTCACATCCTTAATCACAAATCTTCGTTAACTTTTTACACGTTTATTAATCCTTACTATTGTAGAAAGTCCAAGGCATTATAATTCTATTAATAAATTTAAAATCAACTCTAAAGTCAGGGTGACAGTCAATAACGCAATATAGATTCAATAGATATTTATTTATACCTATATAGACTATATATACTATAATATTCTATAATATAATTCTATTATATAATTAATTATATATATCATATATTAAATATATATATATAAATATATAATCTTATATATATTAGTTATAATAATATACTCTAGAATATAAATATATATTAATTAATACTATTAATATTATATAATAAAAATATATATAATATAAATATATCATGATTATTATATAATATTAAATATATATATTAAAGAGTGAATAAATATAAAATAAATATCATATATAAAAGGTAATATATAGTAATTAATATTAAAATAATAGAATATTATATATAGTATATTATATAATAATATAAAAATAAAAATAAATTAAAATAAATATAATAATATATATATATAATATATATATAATAAATATATAAATAAAGAAATATATAGTCTATATATATATAATATATTAGATATAAGTAATATATAATAATATACATATAATTAAAATATAGAGAAATATACTAGCATTAAATCCTAGTTGTGATATATTATATATACTATAGTATATATATAGCATATGTATATATATATATATATATATATATAGTATATATAAATACCCAGCATTATAGTTCCCTAGTGATATAACGTAATGTTAGCTAATATAAAGACTCACCATAATAAGAAAGAGGATATCAGTGAAGTACAAAAAAGGTATTCCCACTAATGATAGTATTGCTTTTTATATTTAATACTATTAATATTGTATTAATAATATATATATATATATTTAATCATATAGATAGTATATATATAAATTTTATTACTTATAAGTTATTATTTTATATTATATAGTAATATATACTAATACACTATAAATATATTTTATAATGATATTGGAGAAAGTGTACAACAAGTTAAAAGCATTAGATGTACACCATGTATATCAGATATAATTAATCATAAATAGTAATGGATGAAGAGAGGGTAGAATGCTGAAGTCCTCAATACCACGCCGTCCCCATAATAGAACTTTACAATATGTAGGAGGGATCCAAAACTAGTAAGTATAGAGTCCACTATTTATATTAGTATACTATTATATATATTCATATACAAATATATATCTATTAGCAAAATAATAAAAATGACAATGAGTTCTACTTTGTGATTATTATATATATATAGTTAAAATATATACAGTATAATTGGGTTTGAAAAATAAATAAATATAAAAACAGGGGTCATCATTATATCAATGGATAACTAAATATTTCAGTACTAAGCATATAGGGTAATTGAAGTTCCTATAATAATATAGAAGATAAATACGATATAATATATAAGCATATAACTATATTATCGATATACATAGTATAGTTCGATATTTACATAGATATACTATATATCATATAGTAACATATATATAATATATAGTATATATTATGCATATATATATATTAAATATATATACTATATTTATTTAATAAAAGTGGAAAGAAAACTTATTAATATAGAATACTGATATATCTATATATATATATTATATAATATATATATATATTATATATATATATATTATTATATATTAATATATGATAATATATATATGATTAATATAATTATTAAATCACAATAAATTGAAGAAATAAATTGATAATAATAATAAAAATTAATATAATTAATAATATAATAAAATAAATTAATAATAATAAATAAAATAATAATAATAACTATGGTAATAATATATAAAAAAAATATCAATAATAAAAGAAATGTTTTCAAAAAAAAATCTTGAGAATTGTTATTACAAATACTTATAAATATGTTCATACTATCTTATGGCTCATTTAAATCAATTAATTAAAATAACTAAATGAATATATTCCCTAGCTATCCCAATGAATGGTCTAACTCATCCCAACGTGCAACGATCAATGTCGACATGTTTCCTACATATAGAGACTAGAAATAAGTTATGGTCACTTAATACAAATAAGTTTATACAGAAGCTGTCCATATAATAGAGTAGCTAGCTAATAATAATTAACTAAATACATATATAAGCTATTATATCTTCTGAACAATATATAATAATATTTTTCATAATAATCTTGAGATATATTCATAAACATAAATAATCATATGTTCTAAAATCAATAACTACATTTTGGCTATTCAGAGAATTATAATTTGCCATGAAAAGACATAACTGTTATGGATACAAATAGATAATATAAATATAATGAATAGAAACGATATATCAACTAATAATAAAACAATAATATAATATATTTATCATCATTATTAGAATAAAATTAAAGTAGTAAAGGATGCTCGACTAATAATAATAATACTCATATTAATAATAAGAATAATAATTAATAACATTACTAATTCATCAATAAATAATAACAACCTTAATATTTAATATAATAATATGTAAATAATTAATAATTAATTTTGATTTGACTACATCACATAATATACAAATAAAGATATAATAATATAATAATCACCTCAACACTGAAGATTTAGAAAATTTATCATAAATAATATTTTAAATTAATGAAAAAACAAAATAATAATAATACCAGTAATAAAATTATAACATACTAATTTATTGAACCTAAATTATAAAGAATAATAATATTAGCATTAACTTTTATCAGTAGATTCATAAATAGATGAGGACAAATGAATCACACTATATCCAGTATCAATTAAAATAAATAAATTATTACTAATTAATTAAAATGATATAATGAATAAATAATAAATTAATAGAGTCCATACATTACCTAATAATTAGATATAACATCAATACTATATCAATCATTACTAATAAATAATAATAACTTTAAAAATAGAAAAGAATAGATTGTATAATAGTATATCATATGAATAATATAAGTAATTATCACATATACAAGATATAGTCCAAAGTATACTGAGTATATTATAGATTATGAACATAATAATAATAATTAAATAATATTGTAAATCTCAATTTAAACCATAATCGAACATACTACACTAGACAATATTAATTTACATCACAAGTAATCATAATTACCCCTTTCACTATAATTTGAATGTTTATCGAGTACAATCAAACTCAATATGCAATTATAACTACTACATATCAATGCTGTGGCTGCAACACCATAGAAAGATAATAATAATCCAGTAATATTCATAGATGAAGTAAATTAATTAATATTCCAAATTAATAAATTTACAACGCCAACACTATTACGAGATGCATACTATTCTTATACTATAATGCATGCACTTCTCTATCATAAAAATGTATCTCTATTATATAAAAATATAAATAAAAATATAAAGTTAAAAAACAATATATGGCAAATCAATAATCCAACAATACAGTAATATGATAAACCAGGGTAATTGATAGTATACATAAATAACACAGTTGATTCAGTGCAAATTCTACGAATAAAAAATAAATAACATATTAAGAAATGAATTAATATTTATTATCATATTATTAGAATTAAATGAAATATATATGTACATACTATTATGTGAAAGATTAAGGTATCATATGAATACCCTACTAATGAGTAAATCAGAGCCTTTCATAATATATAAAATAATCAGAAAAACATTTCTTATACTCAATAATAATAATAAAATTCAACTTATCAAAAATAATGACATTACAAAAAAAAAAACCAAAATAAATAATAATATAATATACAATAATCTAAACAATATTATATATATATACATATATCAATAATAATAATAACACTAAATAATAATACTCTAATGAAACAATCAATGAATAAATAAAAATACGATACGTATAAGTCAGAATAATGCCTTGGTAGTGTTTGCCAACTAGATTTTAACTAAGGTTCAGGTCCGATGTACGTTGGTTCATATTAATATCTTCTATTTAGGTAATCAACGTTTTTAATCTATGCATATTTTAATAAACTTATGGTTAGTATTTTCGGTTTTCGGGTAAATATTATGGGAAGTCTTGTCTATCCACGGATTGTATAACTATGAGCCGTGCTAGTGAAGCTTGACGCTTAGAGTGGCTTTGTTGTTTATCAGGTCTATAGATCAGAAGGGATGGGTTTATTAAGTAATATTCTCTAGTTTAATTTTGATCTTATGCTACGACTACGAACTAGCTTGTTTGATGTAAAATTTGCTAGCAAGAAGTCACTGAATTAGGATATTTTATGCTATCTCTCAGGAGTGAATTATTACAGTCTTAAACTGCAATACTCTTTAAGCTTTTAATATTGGTTGGGTTATGCTCGTAAATATTACTCACATTTGTAGCTATGAGGCGATAAATCGTCTTCTTGTGTTACATTAGAACAGGGTAAGTTCATGAGTTACTTGTGTACCGGTAGATAGGAACACGAGTATATTATACTAGGTATGAGGTAGCTATTAGCCTTTGAATACGTAATATGCTACTTTGTTCTAAAAGAATGTAGAGTGAGGACAAAACATACTAATTTTATAGTCATATAGCGACATGTGTATTATGCTCGAAGTCCATCTAATATGGCTTGAATAATAATGTGCCTAAATGCACGTTTATATCATTCGCCTAGTTAATCTCCTGATATCCATAAACGCATTTGCGAGATCCCTAGACTTACTCAGTATCAAATTCTAGCAGTATGAGTATAACTAATTAATATTTAAATCGGTTTAACTCTTGATGATTGTTGCTAAATTTATTAATGTACATGTATTCGTTAATGTTATTCCAACAGCTAAGAGCTTATAGCATCTCATCAACTGTGTTCACATATAATTTTATTAATGTGTTCATCTGCTTACGAGTAAGCACTCCGGCAACATTGTCATATATGTCGAGTTAAAGATGGAGGTATCGATTCAACCAAAAGGAGACTATGCGATAAATGCGTTATGAGACGTATGAACTAGATCATTGGTTGTATAACAAGTAAATAAAGACGGTCAAGATTGAGCCTGAGTACGAACGGTTTGAGTATAGTGTGTAAAGTCGTTGGTCAGACATTAGTCTTTCATTAGTTTTAACGTACTGAGATTCTATCTTAATGTACTTTTACACAACATTAGTTACGAAAAGTTTGTCCCTTCGAAGTTGAGCACCACGTTCATCCTTTTGTCAGGTGCCCCCCTTTACTTAAGTCATTCATTATCAATCATGTCAAAGGCCTTGTGAATCTATTAAATAATCAGTGAGGGATCTTTATTTCTAGATTTCGTACCAACAGTTTTTCGGTTAAGCAACTGAGGGAAGGTTCATAAGCAGGTTGAATCGTCCTTAGAAGATTCTATTTTGAATCCAAATTCGTGTTAATACAATAAGTAATAACCTTTGTTTTGATATAATATATTCATGCACTATAACGATTGAAAACTAATTTCTTCTCAGACAATATTTTACTAATCGTTTAGTATATAGCTATTGGTCTGCTTGAATGTTTTTGCTAGCCAATAGGTCTCCTTTTTTAGTAAATGGGATCACTTTTTCTGTCTTGAATATATTTGGGAAAATTCCTGTCAAAAATGATTCATCGAACAATGTTTAATAGGCTGGCTATATTGGTAGCGAGTTTGAAGATTATTGGGATAGGTACAATCACAGTTTTTTGTTTTTAATTCCG
>JABUQX010079597.1:10000-19233 GCA_015478945.1 Trachelipus rathkii
GCCTTGGTGTGCCTCTGAACCTTCGAGCGTTGACACGAAAGACATTCACGAGTTCACATCTGTATTTACGTCGGGCCAGACAAAGCGAGCTGTAACAAGCTTTTGTGAAACCGCATTACTGGGGTGAGAAAGGAAATGAAGGTTGTGAAAAACTTGCTTGCTAAAAGAGGTAGGTACGAAAGGGCGCGGATGTATAGTAGACATGTCACAGAAAATATTCTTCTATATGCCGGACAGGGAGATCTATTGCAGTTGAAGAGAAGAATCCTGTGGAAGGGCTGGGTCTTCAGAAGCCTGGCTAGTTGCCATGACTTCGTAATTAATAGAAGGTAGAGCAGACAGAGAGTTTACCTCGATGCGTGAGAGTGCATTTGCGGTGATGTTGTCTACTCCAGGGATGTGCCGTAGATCAGTTGTGAAGTGCGAGAAATACTGCAAATGTCGGGTCTCTCTGGGCGAGTGCCTTTCATGTCGGGATGCCATCGCTAAGATGATCGGCTTGTGATCTGTGAGAATATGAAACTCCAGGCCTTCCAGAAAGTACCAGAAGTGACGAATCGCGAGGTAAACTGCAAGCAGCTCCCTGCCGAAAGCGATGTAGCGAGTTTCAGCATGCTGCAACTTACGAGAGAAGAAAGCAACAGGTGCCCACACTCCATTCAGTTGTTGCTGCAAGACGCCTCCGACTGCGAAATCGGATGCATCCACCTGAATTCTGGTGGATGCAGAGTTCTGTGGATGGACTAAGAGTGTGACGGCAGTTCGTTGGCAGTCACAAATGCAGCTCGCTCTTCATCCGTCTACTCCACCTTAATGGAGGCTCCTCTCTTCTTCGGGCGAAGAAGGGAGGTGAGGAGGTGAAGAAGTTCTGCTGCCTTTTGTAGAAAGCGATGGTAAAAATTTACCATCCCTAAATACTACCGAAGCTGTCTTTGAGTGTTCGGCAGAGGAAAAGCATGGATGGCTGCCCCACAGTCCTCCTGTTGGAGGACACCTTCTGAAGAAACTATGCGGCAAAGAAAAGTAAGTGTTAACATGAATGCCAGATTTGTTTAACCTGGTGTAAAGGCGCGAAGATGCTCCTGGTGCTCTAACGATGAGGAGGTCGTCAAGGTAAGCCCAAGTGAACGGAAGGGTACAGAGTACTGTATCAATAAATATTTGGAACTACTGAGCTGCGTTCCTCAGGCCAGACGGCATTCTGGTGAACTCAAAGAGACCAGAGGTGCGACAGGGATCTGATGGTAAACCCGAACCACATCACCCTTTAAAAAGATGGCTGCTCCATCTAGGTAGGAAGTAAAAAAATGGATATGTGGCACAGGATAGCGATCCGGTGTTGTAGAACCATTAAGAGCCCTAAAATTGCCACAGGGTCTCCAGTCATCTGTGGTTCCTTTCGGGACCATGTGTAATGGCTCAGCTGCTCTTGGAGGAACGCACTTTCCTCAACTCCAGCATATGCTCAAATTTAGCCTGTGCTGCTTTGAGTTTCTCCGGGGAGAGAAGGCGAGCACTGGCCGAGGTGGGAGTACCAGTGGTCTCAATGTGGTGGAGAACTGAATGCTGAGAGGGGAGAGAAGTGGAAGAGCAGGGGTACAAAAGAGAGGAAAATTCCTTCTGCAGGATGGTGAATAAAGGAGAAGAATCGATCGGAGGCATGACCATGGAAATGCTTCCGATGGCAGAAGGAGTGAGGGAGCCTGAAGAAGTGAGTGAGGTGGTGCCATCCACCAAGCACTTGTTTCCAAGATCGACAAAGAGGTGAAAGTGGGAGAGTAAGTCATCCCCCAAGATAAGCTGTGTTTCAAAGTCACGGGGTGTTGCAGCACCTTTAATATAATATTATATATAAGGATGTATATATTATATAGTAGTTATTTGATGTCAAATTAGTTAAAGGAAGGATGATAGTTCAGTTTATTTATCAGTAGTTATATATATATATATATATTAATATAATTTTATACATATATGAATGTATATAATAATATAATGTTGTGAGATTATATTAGTGTTGGAATTAATTATTACGATCCTTCAGAGGTAATGGAGAGACGCTATAGTAGAGATAAGTAAAATAATAGTTTGAATGAATCAGTCATGCGGTCATACAAATAAGGATTACTGAATCTGTGCGAGGTAAATGGAAATGTTCAACGCTTTTTTGGCAGATGTTCCCGAGGACCTAGGAGAGAAAGGGTGGGTATATAAAGGGTGCGGGAGTGTAGCCGGGGCTCGAAACCTGGGTAAAGTTATGAGAAAAAATGATGGGTCTGGGTTTTGTAGGGGGGAAGAGGGGTCTAGAAGAGTATGAAGATGACGGCTCCACACGTCTGGCACAAGGCATTACTACCCGCACATCCTTTTGACGCTTTTAGATATAGCCCTAATTATTATGGGAATAATTCTCACTGCGGGCATGGTACGTACATAACTTGTCAACTCCCGGCGGTCTCCTCCGTGAGAAACGCGGACTCTCAGGGCGGGAACTGAACCCTCCACTATGGCTAGGATTTTTTCTGTCATAGCGTATAAGGAATGGGTTCTTCACCCTTGAGGTCGTCAATCTCAGGGTGTATTAGACAATCTGAGCAAGAGCAACGCATAGCGGTAAACAGGCGTCTTATCTCTTCCTTATCACTTAAACTATCCCTCTGTTTCATATTCTTATTCTTTCCTATTTTTTCTGTTTCCGGGCGCATGTCATTTGCATACAGCGTCTAGTTCACACATCGTTGATCCAGCTTCTTTCAGTTTCTTTCTTTGCCTGCGGAGGAGAAACGACTTGAAGTTTTCTCTTTACATTGATGATCGGCTGATCCTTAAATCGAATAGGAGGCATTCCTATTTATACGCAATGCATCGGCACTATTTTTCGAATTTTGTTTCTCGGGACGATCCAGCGCGGTATGATGTATTCGGATTCCCGCGAAACATGACTTCACCAGTCAGATGATTCGTTTCGTAAAGAATCATTGACGGCAGAGTTATTTTAAAGGCCAGTAAATCACCACTCTCTAACGCTTATAACCATATCCTATTATCATCATATATATCCTTTATCCAAATGACCAATAATCATTCTTCAACGATTACTATTTATCTTTTATGTACTCTATATACGTGTTGTCTCATTTTGTTCTCCGAATATCTCTATACATGTCTATGCCTGTTTTTTATATACATGTAGGAATCATACAGAAAACCATTATTCATAGTCATTTTGCCTCTTGTAATATTATATGCATATTACCAGAAACCATGTTAACTACATTGGGATTTATTTATTAGGATTACTTATATGTACCTCTTTATTCAGACCATAGTCTCATTACATTACTTAAATACATTAACATAGTAACAACATATCATCATATATATAATATAATAATATATATAATATTAATATAATATTGCAAGTTTTCATTAATGTTACTTAATGCAAGCGTATGGTACTTGATACCTAATATAATTATTAAATAATCGATAGCTGTGCATTATATTCTGTAATACTTGTATTTCTTAATTAGAACAAATTCTAAGAGTAGCTTATGATTACTTGTACTGTTGTATTTTGACTCGAATATTCTATTAGATAGTAGGCTACTGTTAACCTTGTATTATAACTATACATTATGTACTTGTATCTTATGAGTAAAAATTATGATTACTTGTATATTATTCCCAATAGCCTGTATATTATATTATATATATATATAATTATATTATATATATATTAAAATTATAATTGTTCTACCATACTATCCATTCTATTTACTATAATTTAACCATTGTGTTATATATAATTAAGATAATAAATATGAGCTATTGAGGTTACTCGTATATGATTTCCTTATTTTTTACGGTAAGCCGGGCCTTAACTTATATATGGTCCTACCTAATCAAATACCTTACAATATTAGTTTCCAAATGGGCAAATCATAGGAAGGAATTAAAAAGGCATTATAAAGGGGGGTGTGATTCTCAGTCACCTAGAACGTATGCAGAAGAATAAATACCTCTCTATAAGTCTAAACTATCGTGAAGTAAATATCCATGTCATCTTCAAGAACCAGATAATATTTCAGTTGTTTTATGAATTCTTAATATTATATTAAGTATTTATATTCAAACTTAATGCAGAGGGTTATTCCTAGTATAAAAAAGTACAATGCCTTATAAAATTTGTTATCTCTTCCTCAGTCATATTTTGATGAAGTTATCCTTCCAATTATTATAATATTGTATAATATTGCAATAAAAGCAGCGAGTATAAATAATAGTTTTGTGCCTTACCTCTTTCATAGTTATTATATTAGCCTGTTAGTTGTTACTATTTAAATACTTTGATCTGCTGTGCGATGCTCTGGATTTAAGATTTTTTTATTGAACTATATTTGTATTTAAGCTAGTTTTATTAATTTATTAAATTCTTATAATTTAAATTACATTAAACAAAGTATATTTTCCTTCAACTGTATATGTATAATTTAAATTATGTTGTACGGTATTATATAAACGATGAAGTATTATCTCAAAATATTGTACAATATGTGTAAATGCTGTACAATATCCCGCATAATATATTCATTGTACGATACTACTCCAATTGATGAGGTAATACCAAACATATTGGCAAAATATCATAATACGGTATTATACTATAAGATAAGGTAATACCGTACAAATATTCTTTATAGTTTTTAGTTTTATAAGATAATGATAATTATCAGTGTTCTTTCTATTAGATGATAATGTAAAGAATGGAAGCAATTCTTTTAAGAAAAGCATAGTGCTTAAAATATTAGATTAATTCTTAGAACATTAGACAGAATCTTTAAAATACTAGACGGAATCTTAAAACATTAAATTAATTCTTAAAACATTAGAATCTGAATAATTTAAAGTATATTCTGAAGGAATTATACTCACCTAGTAGTCTGACGTAAGCAACTATACAAATAAGAATAAATAATAAAGTATTATATATAATATGAGCAGGGTTCTCGTGAGAGCCTTACTATAACCGGTAGGAGGGGGAGGATAAATTAATTGAGTCTATCCTATATATTATTATGATATTAATATATAAGCTATTAGTCGTTTACCCTATATATTATATTATTTTTAATTTTGCCTGGGAAGGGTGGAGGAAAACAAAACACAAAAATGTGAATTTTCATGAGAGGTCGGAGTCGGAGTCGGAGTTCCCCGGAGTGCAGAGAACGTATAGTCGAAGTGACTCTCTTCGTCATGAAGGAGTAGCTCGGCTAAGTTGTTTGAAGAAGGACGGTGCGAGTCCGGCAGTCGGAGTCGGAAAAATTTTAACCGACTCCACAACCCTGGACAACATGCCTATTATTTGTCAACGGGAGAACACATACCCGTCATTTTCAAGTGTGCTCTTATGTTCAAAACACCGCACAGAACCATCCTGCACACGATTCGTCCTTCTGGGCGGTTTACCGCTTGCCATTGCCTGTGGTACGAATAGTTTAGTTAAATGGTTTTGGGAAGTAACTGCATTTAGTTAAAAAATTTAAAAATTCTTCGTGATAACTGAGGAAGAATACATTTGCGGTGTGGTTGTGATAAAAAAAGGTAAAAATGTAAAAGCATTATGAGAGTAGTGCTCCATTAACACAGCGGTGAGAGAGTAAGGGGTTAATGGCCTAGAAATTTCTAACTGAATCTGAGTACAACGCACTTTCTTTGAATTCCAGTGTCCGATACACTCAGAACGGCCTCCTCTGAAGCGGGAAGATTGAACACCTATATCACAAATTTTACACCTTCAATTGGAAGAGCTCTCCTAACTTTGTGCGCGGTTGAAAACGCATTTCATCGTACTAATTATTAGCGTGAGAAAAATATCTCACACTAGGCGCGTTCAAGGTATACCTTGAGAACATATAGGATTTCAATAAACTGGCATGAAGATATAAATAGACAACGAACGATCGACAAAAGATTGTTTAAAAAATGAAAAATAGAGGTGGGATCATGTAATTAAGTAAAAATGGTAAAAGATTCAGGCACCTGGAATTCAAGAAACTTTCAGCCAAGTATGCCCATCAAATATTTTGAGCATTCGGTTCTTGCCCGCTGGAATTCTTCTAGCAAGAAAGACATACATCCAAGAGATAGTTGACGAAAAGAGAAGGAGAATAAGAAATCAAGAAAATGGGGGAAATTTTAAACCGAATTGGATGTGAAATCTTCATATCACTAAATAATAAAACCGGAGGAAAGTTCAATTTCCTTTCCTTGGACAAGATACCCATTAGACTTCTTGATTTTCTTATAAGTTAGCTTATGGTGATTTTATGTGATCTGGTGGGTTGTTAGCTAGTTTAGTTGTGGCTAGTTTGTTTGTGCTGTGTGCTGTTAGGTGCTTAGTAAGTTGTCGTAGTTCAGGGATATCTCTTAGCCTAAGTATATAGTTTATTATTTGCAGAAGGCTAAAAATCTTGCAATATATTGAGATTTACCAACCGAATTTGTAATCAGGGTAAAATTTGATGCTATATATAAATGTTAGATAGTATTTATTATTATGGTTTTCGGTATTCAACTTTAATTATTATATTTGTTACTGATTATGAGAACTTAATTTTTAGACTTTGCATACTTTTGCGACTTTGCTACTTATGAGACTGCTACTTTTGAAAATTTACTTTTATTTTTGTAAAATCACCATTTATTTTTAACTACGTCCTAAAAATTAGTAACCGAATATTAGTTGGAATATCCATAACAATAAATTGACTTTTTGATTGATTCGCTTACTAGCTTCCTCATGCCTACCAATAGTTTAACATTCGTTCTATTAATTTGATATTATTATTTTGTTACTTGAAAGTAATGATAACATGGAACTTCTGAAAGTTATACTCAATAATTTCTTAATATTATAACATGCTCCAGCATCTACTCACTAATTGATTTATAATTATTTGAGTACTAAATTCAGTGCACATAAGGACTCATTTAATATCTTTCAATTTTATTACTTTCTCTATAACAAAGGAGTAAATAATATTTTTAGAAAACTGAATACCCGCGTGGTCTTTACTAATCAGATAATATCCTGACACATATTACCCTTCATAATAGAGGGTATCCTCGCTGAAGCCGAAAGTTAAATGGCCTGTACACCCATAGAGAGGTGATAGGGTGGCTGCCCCCCTGCTACATAGTAGGAAATAACCTGTAGAAACGATGAAAGACTTGGTATTCTAACTAACCTTTCATATATAAGGTATCAACTCGATGCTAGCCAATTGTTAGAATATGGCCCATGCACCTAGAGGGGTCGTGTGGCTACCCCTCCAAAGTAGTGAAAATTGACAGTAAGAAATCGATGAAACTAGGTTTTAGAGAACCCTTCTTATAAATGTATCTTCGATATCAGATCGAAAGTAAAGTGATGCTAATGCCCTTTATTGTGTTGGGGCATAATCCCCCAATAACTTGAAATTGTTATTCAATATGAAGGAATAGAAACTCAGGTAAACACCTCTTCTATATAAGTAATCCTATCGGTGCATGCCTAAGTATAAAACATGATTGCCTTAACGTATGTATATATTAAATCAGTTATACCCATTGAAGGGATATTGTAGAGGGGTGCCAAATCCTTGGAATATTGATCAAGAGAAGTAGATGAATACATTGGTGTAATATTCACATACCGTTTCGTATTTACGATAGCAATGAAAACAATATATCGTTGCAAATGATGACGTAATACTTGTCGCATTTACGGTCTCACATGGTGTTGGGTAGCTGAGACCCCTATAATACACTAATAAACTCATATTGGAGTATATTATAATATATTAGACAATAGAAATATAAAATTTGGAGAACACAGAGAAGAAGAAGGTTATGATTAATAGGACTGGAGGAAGAGCCCGGAGCTTGAGTGACTCAAGGTCTTATTATTCATATAATTATATTAATTATTTTAAAAAATAATAGTAATAAAAGTGTAATATATTTGTTTTTTTAAAAATTATAATATCTTGTTCTGACAATGTTTCCTTTTCAATTAACTTATTCTATAACGTGTTTAATATCTTTCTCATCTCTTTTATAACTTAAAATTTTAAGCTCATTTCTGACATATGAAACTTACATTTATATTTATGTGAAATACGCCTAAAGCAGTAAATGCAAGTAAAGATCAATACTCACCCTCCCTACCCCCACCCATGATCTGTGTCAATTTGAATCTATTTGTTTTTAATTCATGGCTAAATATTTGTAAACATAACTGAAAAAAATCTTATTAAATTTTTATCTTAATGTTAATTATCTTTGTATAAAAATATATTATTTCAAGACTGCAAAATTGATTATCTATTGTTTATAAACTTTTAAAATTTAGCTTGTTTATGCACTCTCCCAAGCAGTATAAATCAGTTAATCAGTTAAATTCAAATAACCATTATCCCCCTCCCTCCCTCGATGCCGCCATCCTCCACTATCTAACTATTGAAAGATATTAACTACTTTTGGATCTTATTGTTTTCAGGTTACGTTTTGAAAATATCTTTATTTTTTTTATAAACATATAAAATGAAATTCATAATGTTCTTTTATATAAACTGCAATACCTAAATATTACATACAGAATAATATATATATATATATATATATATTATATATATATATATATAATAATATATATATATATATTATTAATACATATATTATATATATTATAATATAATATATATTATAATAATATATTATATAAATAAGTATATAATAATATATATATTTACAGTTAACACCAGATCCACATTCACGTATATCATAACGCAAAGCCTCTAATCTAGGAGGGGTGCGCTAGTTGTTTAGGTTGTACTGTTTTAATATATATGCGGCTTATCCTTTAATAAAAGGAATTACATAAAAAGTCATAATACATGAAAATCCAGTCAGAAATCCTCCTTCGTCCCAGTCAAAACGATTTCCTCGCCGGTGTGGGACCTTCATTCAGAAGACCTGAAGAAAGAACAGGATGCGGAATATAAAGATAAGAAGATAATCGAAGGAACCCACATGTTGAAAGAGTTTGATAGTATAAAGAGAAGGAATAAGGGTTTAGAAAAGATTAAGTATATTGCGTTTACCCCCAAGACAATTAGGAACCTACACCATTACTTAAGGTTAGTGTAAATGGATATCTGGTAAGCGAGATCACTAGCTGTATCTTGAGA
>JABUQX010079598.1:5000-10000 GCA_015478945.1 Trachelipus rathkii
AATAATAATAATAATAATAATAATAATAATAATAACAACAACAAATAATAAAAAACAGTCTATAGACCAGTGGTGCCCAACCTTTAGTCTATCGCAGAGCAAATCTAAAATTTAAAAATTTTTAGGCGGAGCATGGACAACGACCACTAATAATCATTATATATATATATATATATAACCTTATATATATATATATACTATATATATATATATATATATAGTAAAGTTGAAATACCGCTTGATATGGAATGGTTAATATTCTAGGTATGGGTCCCTTAGCAGGGACTATACCTATTTATATATATATATATATATATATATATATATATATATATTATATATACCATATATATATATTACTCTATATCTATATATATATATATATACGTTACCGCACTCAATGGCAAACCCTTTTCAAAGGAGGATAAAACAAAAAAGCAAAGAATGAAAGAAAAAAACAAAAGGAGAAAGTAAATTCACCCAGTCCCTTGTCTAACGCAATTCCCTCAGGTGGGCGCAGACGCGAGACTTAAAGAGAGGAAGATTGAATACTGCAGGAAAAATGGATGAAGGCAATTAGTTCAACAAAACAGATGTGGCTGGAAAGAAGGAGGCACCACAACGAGCAAACCTTAATTCTCAAAGCAAAACACACAATACTCATGAGAGTAAGGCACCTGTACTTGTTTACGAGGGCAGATCAGTGGTTGAGGAATGTGAGGTCAATTGTCTCGAGCACCTGCCGTTGTAATACCTATAGAAAAGAGATTGGGCACCAATATCACCTCGCAGAGAAAGAGGGTCAAGGGAATTAGAAAGTATTGGACAGTTTATTAGTCTCTTAGCCTTAGCCTCAACACTATCCAAAAGGAGGGTGGAACCGGATCCACCCCAAATGTGATAACAGTATTCCATACAGGGGCGAATAAGACTTATATAACTGGAGTAACTGAGCAGAAGAAAAATTCACGCAATATACTCAGTTTTCAGCTTCCTTGAAACCATTTTAGCAACCGATTTGATATGAGGTCTCCAAGACAATTCACTATTTATGTTCAGTCCAAGAATATTTATGTTGTTTACAGGTGAGACATTAGAGCCGTCGAAGGGGATAGGAAAGTTGGGAGGTGTTTTTGAGAGGGAGATTTGAAGAAGTTGAGTTTTTAAAGAGTTGAATTTTACAAGGTTGCGGTGACCCCACCGGGAAATCCCATCCAGATCGGCAAGAATAGAATCGGAAAGCTGAAGACGAGAGGCAACTCTAGATGCAAAAGAGGGAGCAGATTTAAAACGAGTGGAAGAATGGAAGTTGACAAGCAGCATAAAGGTGAGAGACAGAGGTAGAGTGCAGCTAAGTGCATTAAAGAAAAGTAGAATTAAGGTGGAGATAACAGGCCACAGAACCTACACAATTAACGCAAAGAGAAAGGAAGAGTTGCTGCATCAACAAGAGCTGAAATGGAACGATCTGAAAGAAAACTAGACAAGAGTAAGCAAAGAGAAGGAAACCCAAAGGAAGGTAGCTTAGAGAGTAGCGATGCGTGTCATACCCTGTCAAAAGCCTTAGATATGTCAAGCGCTACCACACAAGACTCCCCATAGTCCCTAAGGGCAGAAGACTATATAGGATCAATTAGATAGAAAAATATATATTTATATATATATATATATATATATATATATATATATATATATATATATATATATATATATATATATATATATATATATATAATTTCTAAAACTATTTAATTTTTAATAAACGTGATAAATCTGAATACGCGAGTCGCGAGCCACATTAGAACGGTACGCGAGCAACGCGCATGCCGCAGGCTACAGGTTAGGCTGCCTGCTATAGACCTTCTTTTGGCTTTTTCCAAATGTCGTGCGCCGAGATTATACAGTTACTCATTCGCGATGAGAGCAGTAAATTGATTGACACAATCCCTTTTAAGAGTCAAAATCAGTGAAAACTTTGCACTTTATTTCACTAGCCACAAAGAGAAACTTTTGGTTTATCAATTATATAAATAAGTTACGTCATCGTCGATTATCTTACCATACTTATATATATATATATATATTTATATAATATATATATGAGACTCTTATATATATATATATATATATATATATATATATATATATATATATATATATATATATATATATATATATACTTATATATATATATATATATATATATATATATATATATATATATATATATCCTTAGATCTCTATTTGTATATATATATATATATATATATATATATATATATATAAAGATCTGAAAGTTTACAAAAAACAAATTTAATGTGGGTTAGAACAGACTCTTGCGTCCGAGAATCGAATCCATTCTTTTAAGTACTAGACCATCCCGTTGACCCCAAAAGAATCACCTTCAAGTGTCCCACTTCGATCTTATAATTTATTTAAATAAATTAATATTACTAAATAAACACACAATATAATAGATGCAAAGGTATAAAGATATAGCTATAATTGCAAGGCATTGCTTTAATTCATTCTTTCAAAAGCTACACTTGAAGGCAACTTCTTTGGTTACCGGGATGGTCGAGTTAAGAAGGTGAACTTTTTTATTCTTGGATTTTAATTATATTCCTATATAATTTATTCCTTTGCCTTTTAATTATAGAGATCTTTATATAAAACTTTACACTATTTATTAAATTTCATTAACAATATATATATATATATATATATATATATATATATATATACCTATATAGTTAATATATATATATATATTATATATATATAATATATATATATTATATATATATATATAATATATATATATATATATATATATATATATATTATTTTATATTTATTATACCTACACTTTTTCCCGCTAGCGGGTAGTGGTAACGTAACAGCCTCTCATTACCCCCCCTCATCTCGCCCTCACCCACCTCCTCCACCCCACTCTATCTCTCGCCAACACCCTACCCTCTTCCTCCCTCATCCCTCCCTCCTCCAGCATCTCCTTTATTCCATCCATCCACCTCCTTCTTGGTCTCCCCCTTCCTCTCCCTATCCCCTCCGCCTCCAAAACTCTCCTAACCACTCTCTGTTCCTCCATTCTCACTAGAATGCCCATACCATCTTAACATTTCCTTCTCCGCTCTTCCCACCAAAACCATCCTCCAATCCAATTCTCCCTCCCCAACACTATTCCTAATCCTCTCCCTTCTGCTAACACCACAAACCGCTCTCAACCCTTCATCTCAAATATTCCAACTTCTTTCCTGGACCTGGCATTCCAACCCCCACGTTTCACACCCATACAAAACCGCTGGTACACAAATTTTTTCAAACATGCTTATCTTAACTTTCTGTGATAAATCCCCCCCTTTCCATAATTCTCTCAGACCACTCAAAGCTCTCATTCCTTCTCCTACTCTATGTTCTATCTCCTCCTTCATCCCTCCCCCCTTCCCCAAATCCATCCCTAAATATCTAAAAATCTTTACTTCTTCAAATACTACACCCCTACTCTAACCTCTAACCCCTCCCCTTCCTCTCTTTCCCCCTCCTCAAACACTACCACTTTACTCTTACCTGGAATTTATTTTAAGCCCCTTTTGTCAGCACACATTCTCTCAAACTCCCTCACCAAATACTTCAGACCTTCCGCGTTCTTCGCCACTAGGGCAGTATCGTCCGCAAACAGTATCATGTTCACTTCCCTTCTATCATTCCCATTCATCAATTCCACCCCCTCCCCTCCCTCACGATTCCTCTGCCACACTCTCATAAACAAATTAAATAGCACGCGCGACATTACACACCACTAGCCTCATCCTCTCACCACCCCCAAACATCTCACTCTCCTCTCCTAAACGCTCTCACACACATTCTACTATCCCTATAAAAAGGCCCTAATACCTTTACCTAAATTACCCCCCACTCCGTTTTCCTCCAGCACCCTCCATAATTCCTCCCTCTTCACTCTATCATATGCTTTCCTAAATCTAGAAAACACCCATACACTTTCCCTTTCCTCTCTATACTTTTCTCCACAGCATCTTTAGTGTAAACACTTGTTCCACACACCCTCTTCCTTCCCTAAATCCTCCTTGTTCTTCCCCCCATTCCCCCCTCCGTTAAACCTCTCACTCTCTCAATCAGTATTCTCTCGCATAACACTTTCCTACCCACACTTTAAAAGACATATACCTCTATAATTCCCACATTCCATCCTATCCCTTTCCCCCTTCATACAGGGGAACCAAACAACCATCCTCCCAATCCTGTGGTACCTCACACTCCTCCAACATATATTTTATAACCTATACAGCCATTCCCTCCACCCCTTCTACCTCCTTCTGCAAAATTTTCATTCTGCACACCAATCCAGACCTGCGGACTTTGCCCTTTTTTTTCCTATTCAAGGCCTATAATTTCTCCATTTGTATTTCATGCCTCCCCCTCACCTCCCATTCACAACCTCAACCCTCACCTCTTTGCAAATCCTTCCTCCTCGCCCCACCCACTTCATTCAATAATCCACTAAATACTCCCCCCACCTCTTCCTCACCCTATCCTCTCTCCTATCCACCTCCCATCTCCTCCCTTAATTCCTCTCCCCAAACCCTCCTTACTTCTTCTTTTTTTTATTACTCTTTCCAAAACAATCTTGCTCCCCGATTCAAAATTTTCGTCACTTTTCTACACCATCTCATCTTTTGCTCTTCTCTTCGTTCCTCTCCACCGCCCTCTTTGCTTCCACTCTGACCCTTCTATATTCCTCCCAGCTTTCCTCTCTCCTACTTCCCAACCATTTCACATAAGCCTCCTTTTTCCTTTTCACCAACTCCTTCACCTCCTCACTCCACCATTCACTCCCTTTCCTTCTGCTTGCACCCACCCTTTTTACTCCACATACCCTTCTAGCCTCTTCACATACTGCCTCTTTAAATCTCATCCACTCCCCTCCACCTCCCCAATTTCCGTCCCTCTCACGTCTCTCC
>JABUQX010079598.1:17500-20000 GCA_015478945.1 Trachelipus rathkii
TTATTTAGTATTTTTTCGTAAATTTAAAGGTGGTTACAGTTTGATCAGGTCCTGTTTAATTCTTTGAACTTCAACATCAAAAGATTCCCAATCCGAGCACAATTTATAAGCCCTATATATGAGTGTTTTTACAATTGTAGTTCTTATATTACTCAGGGGAGTAGGAGCTGTAAATTAAGCGTACAATACCATTATCAAGTTGGCTGACATGTAATGCCTGTAGAAAGGTTCCATCATCATTAATTTTGATTTTAATATCCAAAAAGTTAATAATATTATTTAGAGATGTTTCAGATGTGAATTTGAGGCAAGAATGGCTTTGCAAGTAATTGATAAACTGATGAATGTCCGTATGGTTCCTAAATATAGTAAGGGTGTCGTCAACATATCTTACATAAAAGACTGGGTTGAATGTATTGTTTTCCCTCAAAATTTCATTTTCTAACTCCGCCATGTAAAAGTCAGCGAATGTAGGGCCCAGAGGTGAACCCATGGCAACACCATCTTTTTGCAGGTAGAAACTATCTTGAAATTTGAAAGGGGTTTCAGTACAACATATTAATAGTAGGTTCCTCATATGGTTTTTGGAAATG
The DNA here is from genome assembly GCA_015478945.1 of Trachelipus rathkii. Lineage (NCBI taxonomy): Eukaryota > Metazoa > Arthropoda > Malacostraca > Isopoda > Trachelipodidae > Trachelipus > Trachelipus rathkii. The sequence continues at coordinate 18,094 of JABUQX010079598.1, forward strand.
TCATGAGGAGGTAGATTATTAGAATGATAAACATGTTTAATTATAATATCTATGGTTTCTACAACGGGGACATTCGTAAATAATGATTCGACATCCAGAGAAGCAAGCGTTTCTGAGTTGCTAAGTTTTAAGTGAGATAGTTTACATAGGGTTTCATTATTAGATTTGACAATAAACGTGCTATCTAAGTAAGGACGAATTACGGTATTGAGGTATTGAGCAATGTCATGAGTGACAGTACCACACATAGATATTACGGGACGCAGGGGTGGGTCTTTTTCATCTTTGTGTATTTTAGGTAGTCCGTATATATATCCTTCATTGTAATGACCAGTTCTTTTAATTTTGTTAGAGATATTTTTGTTCTTAATTTCATGTGCTATTTTATTTATTTTATTTTTAGTGATATTATTAATGTTTGGTGGAGCTGTGGTAAATTTGTTTACGTCATTCAAGATGTTTTTAAGTTTTAGTTCATAACTGGTTTTATTCATAATCACCACTCCTCCTCCTTTGTCTGGTCTTTTGATTACTATGCTTGGATTCTGTTTGAGGGTTGATATAGCCTCATGGTCTTCATTAGAAAGATTTTTATAATTTTTGTCTTTAAGAAACGAAAAGGAAAAAGTTTTCAGTTTAGTTTTAAGATGGTCTTCATTTTCCACAGAGATAGTTTTAAGTTCCTGTTTTTTGTGTAAAATATCATTGTAAAGTTTCTCCACTTCAATATATTTGTCAATTTTGCTACATTTAGTTTTTAAACCAAAGTTTAGGCCTTTGTTGAGCAAGTTCTTTTCATTATGATTGAGTTCGTAATCAGATAAGTTATAAATGAAAGATTTATCTTCTTTTAGTATGAATTCGCTATTGTATAGGCGCTGTAATTTGGAGATGTGTCTAAATTTGATATCATTATTTAATTCGCGAAGTTCACGGCAAAGAAAGATGATTGAAGAATAAAAATAAAAATTATTCAATGATCTCCTAAAAATTAATAGGGTTTGTCCTGTTTCTTTTTGAAGCTTGCTGCTTTTTAACTTTTGCTGGAGTTATAAAGGATAATCAGAAGAAATTATTCAGAGAATTGGAAGTTAAAAGTAAAACTTATATTAAAACAAAAGCTGACATAGAATTTCTAAATTATTGTAAAGATAATCAGCTTCTTCCAAACTTTCTAAAGATAAGATTATAATAGAAATTTACAAGATAATGAAATTACAAAAAACTTTCAACAAAAACTCCTTGATAATGAAATACTCCAGCAAAAGTTAAAAAGTAGTAAGCTTCAAAAAGAAACAGGACAAACCTTATTAATTTTTAGGAGATCATTGAATAATTTTTATTTTTATTCTTCAATCATCTTTCTTTGCCGTGAACTTCGCGAATTAAATAATGATATCAAATTTAGACACATCTCCAAATTACAGCGCCTATACAATAGCGAATTCATACTAAAAGAAGATAAATCTTTCATTTATAACTTATCTGATTACGAACTCAATCATAATGAAAAGAACTTGCTCAACAAAGGCCTAAACTTTGGTTTAAAAACTAAATGTAGCAAAATTGACAAATATATTGAAGTGGAGAAACTTTACAATGATATTTTACACAAAAAACAGGAACTTAAAACTATCTCTGTGGAAAATGAGGACCATCTTAAAACTAAACTGAAAACTTTTTCCTTTTCGTTTCTTAAAGACAAAAATTATAAAAATCTTTCTAATGAAGACCATGAGGCTATATCAACCCTCAAACAGAATCCAAGCATAGTAATCAAAAGACCAGACAAAGGAGGAGGAGTGGTGATTATGAATAAAACCAGTTATGAACTAAAACTTAAAAACATCTTGAATGACGTAAACAAATTTACCATAGCTCCACCAAACATTAATAATATCACTAAA
>JABUQX010079598.1:45000-75000 GCA_015478945.1 Trachelipus rathkii
TGGCAACTTGCGCTACTTCGAGCTCCTTCGTAATTCTCAAAAAACGATGCTTATCATACAGCTTTCCATCATTTTTAACAATTTTAAATTTTTCAAAAGCGTTATTTTATTTATTTTTTTAAAAAACATGGATAAAAATGTCTCCTGATTAATAAAATGTTTTTTATTTTCTTGTAGCTGTTATAGTTTTTTAGTTACATGCCTGGCCTCTTGGATGTTTATTAAATATATATATATATATATATATATATATATATATATATATATATATATATATATATATATATATATATATATATATATATATATATATATATATATATATATATATATATATATATATATATATATATATATATATATATATATATATATATATATATATATATATATATATATATTACTTTTAACAATTTCAACAAAAATAAACTAATTATTACGCCCTATAAATTTATCAAAATGGCTGAACTGATAAATAGAAGTGCATTACATAATGCAAAGAATAATCAATTGTATTTATTTTGGTTATATCATTTCCTTGTTTATAATTTAATAATGCATTTCATTTTATTACAAAACAAATGCGAAAAAAATATATGGAGGATTTAAAGTAAAAAATTATGTTTTCGTTTGATGTATATCTATGGGTTACTTTTTTATTTAATTATCCCTTATTTTTTAATAGGGAAATGTTTGTTACGTAACGATGTAAAATATTTAGGTAAAAATTGTTACCAAGAATTGCCTGGATGTATTTAATTACAAAGCCGCAGGTTAACATTTTGTAATAAATATTAGTTAATAAATAATTGGGGGCAAACAGGCTTTCCGTTGTAAAAAGAACACGAAAATACGGTTTTAAACTTCCTCATTTTATTTTTTAAAATAAATTCTTTTAAGTTTTTTTTGTTTCTGTTTTGTTTTTTATTTATTTTTCAAATAATTTGAAAATTTCCAATTTTTAATAAAGCATTTATGTAATGCAACTAATTTTCCAATTTTTTTTAAAACTTAATAAAGCATTTATGTAATGCAACTAATTTTCCTTTTTTTTATTAATTATTGAGAAACTGGAGAAAATGTTATTAATTTTTAATGATGAAATGAAGAAAGAAAAAATCTTTATATATATATATATATATATATATATATATAGTATATATATATATATATATATATAATATATATATATATATATATATATATATATTATATATATATATATATTATATATTTATTTATACATATATTGTTTATATATATAAATAATAATATATATATAATATAGCCGATACTAAATATACCAGTGCTGCTATAGGACCTCCGCTTTGTTTCTACAACAATCAACTAAATTCTTCCCAATGTGATTTGCTGAACTTACTCGGTCAAATAATTTTAGGCCACATATTAATGGAGGAATGGTTGGTAATCTCTTGAATTTCTGGTATTATTTGGTAAAGAAAAAAATAAAAAAATTTGATTTGCTAATACTCTTCTACCATAGTGATACACGAAATGTGACTTTTTTACGTTATAAAAATAATTGAGCTTCAAACTGTGAGTTTAACAAATTGATTTTCAAAAATGGCTATTTTGATAAGGGTAACTGTAAGATTATTTGTAAATTTGAATATTGAGAAATAAAATATTTATGAAAAATTGAATTTAATTACGTCTGCATCATTATAAGAAAAATGTTCTGTTTCTATAATATATATATATATATATAATATATATATATATATAGTATATATATACGGTATATATACCCTATAGCTGATTATATTATATATATATATATATATTGTCTATTTATCAATATCGGTAGTAAAGTAAATATATACCTAGTGGCTTTGATATATACTACTAGTATATCTCGTATATAGTGTGGATTGATGGTCAGGGATGTGTTTTAAATGCTCAACTATTGGCTTTGCTTGTATGGTAATTCTAGAGAACGGCAGGTCGTGAAACAGTCAAACACAAGTAATAGGTATATTAGAGTTTCAAAAGATCAGTCTCCGAAAATCCCTTCCTTCCTACAAACATGGGATTTAACCTTTTTTTTTTTTTCTTTTTTTATTCCATTTCAAACAAATATTATTTTAAAAATTATTCTCCCCCATTTAGTGCGGGCTCGAGCGACGGGGGAACAAGAAGGGGGACGTTTTCATAACCTGCGAGGGCGATGGTCCGGGGAACCTCACCACGATACCCGCGACAACCAAAAACCTGAATTGGAAAGAAAACGGGGGTTCCCCCGGAGACCATGCCCCGGAGGGGGGGGATTCTCAGTCCCCCGCCCCGCTCGTCCACCAAGGAGGCCCGAGAGACTAGGACCACTCCGATATGTCCTGCATTCTTAATGCGGTTTACCCCCTTTCCTCTGCCCGCGGAATAAGCTCCCCTATGAGTATTGAATTTTTGCCTAACCTCTTAGTTAAGAAGTAATAACCCAAAGTGTTTTTGGAACAGCTAAACAAATAATATTGTTTTTTTTTTTAACTAAACGAATGACCTATTAGGGGTATAACTCTCGGCTAAAGACCTCGCAAGGCAGGTGTGAGTTTCTGGCGGCTCTCTCGTCTCGTTTATCCGGCTGGACGCGGGGGACTAATCCCCCCTCCCGGGGACCTGGCTCTGACCGCCACGCTCTTGAATTCGGTCTTTGGGTGTCCGCGGGGGAGTTCCTCCGACAACTTATCCCCTCCGGGGTATTGAAACGTCCCCTTCTAATCCCTCCGTCGGCTCGTGAGCCCCCTCAAACTCGCGGAGGATAATAATTTTTAAAATATTTTCGATGAATAAAGCAAAAAAAAAAAAAAAAAAAAAAAAAAAAAAAATTAAATACCCTCCCAATTCTTAGACATTTTCGGCTATGACTTCCAAATAATAATTTCTGTTTAACTGTAGCCGAACCTGGCCGTTCTCTAGTTGACATACTGTGAGCCATCTTAAAAAATATCTGACCATCTACTATATATATTATATATGTATATCATAATATATATATTATTACCTATATATTATATATATATATATATATATATCTTATTAGGGAGTGATATAACTAATATATATAGGCCTTCACTATAATATATAATATATTAAATTATTATATATACATCAAGATATATATTATACTGCTAATTCTCAGTTGCATCACTTGACGACCAGTATAGTGTGATCATAGGAGACTATACAAAACGAAAAAAATTAAAACATTGGAGAACGTTCGAATGTAAGTAAGAGTTAAGGGTTTGGAGACTCTGTAATGGAAATGAATCCAATTGTGAAGGCTCCAAAAATACACAAAGTAAGTTCTTTTTAATGATGTCAACATTTTTTAATTTTTTTCTTTACCGAAGAATTAAAAAGAGAGCAGGCCCTCTACCTAACCATTCCAATCCTATAATTATTTTGAGGGATGTGGTTTGAAACAGCTGTGGTGGTCCTACTATATATAGAAACTATATACCTCACTAATATATATAACTCGTATATAAATAGTACATATATATTTATAATATGATATCCGAAAAATATACACATATTTACCCTATTCTTAATGATCTTATATACCCTATTATTATATATAAACTATTACTACCTATTATATAAACAGGGATATTTTATATATAGATAGAATTACTGAGGTATATATTATCATAGTATATATGGTAGTATACATTATATCTATTATAAGATTTCTATATAATATATATCTGAATTACTATATATCTGCTATATATTAATGAAATTAAATTGCATCTTATTGTAATAACACTCCATGATTTATCTCAATATACTATAATATAATATTATCACTTATATATATAATATCATCATCAATATATATATAAATATGGAAGTCATTATGATAGCCTAAAATATAAAATACACCTTATACTAAAACTAATTATAATGAATGAAAAATTTACTCTTATATCTTTGATTAAGATAAGTGTACTTTATACATATTTTCCTTTTAAAGTTCGTTAAATCTTCTGCCAAATTCGGAACTATTAGTATATCTCAGTCTCAAGTAATTTAATATATTGCAAAAAAAATATATACAATAAATATATAGTACTAATATAGATAGGTATTACTGAGTTATAAATGATTCAATAAATATATATTATATATCTTATAATATATAGTACAATGCCGATTACAAAGATTATATTATATATTATTATCATAATGGATATATAACTTATATTACTAATAACTTTCAGGCTGGCGGGAACTCGTGGTCAAAACCTCTTGAGTAGGCAAACAATATATATTATATATAGGAGAGTATATATATTATTTATATTATACTATATATAACCTTTATATTATATATATATATATATATATATATTATCACATAAATGAGGTTAACTAATATATGGGATATAAAACTATATCTACTTTTATTTATTCTCACTCAGTTATATAAAATTTATCTGGATATGCCTAATGCGGACAAGATAAGGATGTATCAATATATATAGTATATACGATAATTACTCTTATATGAGTACCTATATTAACATATATATATACTAGAAGTTTGTTTCCACTTATATCACCTTATATATTATTATATCTCACTCATATAATTATATATATATATATAATATATATAAATATTATATCTATATATATATATATATATATATATATATAATATATATTCTTTTATTACTTACATTTATGGCGACAATGTGAGAGAATGAATGGTTCCACATATTCTAAAACATTTGAATTACAATGGGCCTCATAACACTCGAAAAAGAATTTAGTCATTAAAGAAGCTTAAATCGAATACGATTCCAATATCCCAGTATTTATAAAACTAACAGCTCAATTTTATTACAAACACAGTTTAACACACAAAATCAGTAATAAATTAATATAATAAATAATATGAAAATCGTATTATTAATAAGTAAAACTCCCCACAAAATGACTCACATTATTAATATAGAAAACGGAGCTAATGCTGGTCGGCAGAGGCAAGCTACAATTTCGCCCAGGAAGAGTCTTGACTCAACGCGGTTTCTTAGACTGATTTTAAGTCAATATTTTTAAGTGCAATTACGAATTAAATATTTCGGTATAAGAGATGATCAAGTTAGCATAAAATTATTAATTAGCTTAATTATTATAATTATGTTCATAATAATTTATTATTATACTTGCTAATGCAAATTTAAACGGGGATTATTTAAAAAAAAAAAAAAAGACTGGATAACGACTCGTTAGGCACATCCACAGTTGCCCAGCCTGAGAATAAGGAACTATTTTTTGACTTCGAGAAGTAACAATTTCCACCGATCGCTACTCCAAAATTAAATAAGGTAATCGAGTAGAAATTAATGACGGCATCTTAAAGCTACACTGAATCGAACGAATCATTCTTTATATATATAAATATATATACTATATATATTAAATTTATATACTGTTGCCCTATTCCTCATTATTATATATATAATTAATATTGAATATATAATCCTAGTATTATATATATATATGCTTAATGCTTCGAGTGTTTAATGATTTCTTTCGAAGGGCTTCACTTCAAGGCCACACCGTAGAGTCGTCTGGCTCTACTCTGCCTAAAACCCAAAAAGCCCAGCCACTGATACTATATATATATATATATATATTATATATATATAATATATATATTATATAATATATATATACTATATAACTAACTATATATAAGGGCTATCCATATATATATATCAAAAGATAATATATTACCTATAATCGCTATCATATATATAGTATTAGTAAATATAATAATATAATTTATTATATATATAAATATATATACTAATTATATATAATATATATATATATATAATAATATATATAATGATATAGACTTACTATGATATATTTATATATACGATTATTTATATATTACATATAAATTCACAATACACTGACTATATATATAATCTATCGAAAATATATATCATATATAATATATATAGCATATATAACTATATATATATATTATATATAAAATATATATATATATATATATATATAATAATATATTATATATATATATATATTAATATATATTAATATATATATATATAATATATATATCATATAATGCATATATATATATATCACTCATATATATATATATATCTCTATAGGTGACTTATATATTATATATATATATATTATATATACTATACTAATATTACCGCTACCACGATATATCATAATAGTAATATATATACTTAGTATTATAATATGTATATGGGGATAGATACCTGTTTCGTCCCGCAATTTTCTTAGATAAGCAGAAAAGCAAAAAATAGGTACTGCCTGAGCATAAAACGTACTAAAATTGTTCTCGAGAGGAGGATGCATAACTCGTATTCCATATGGACATTATATAATTAGCGTACTGAAACAAAATTTTTTATATATATATTTATCCATGATTATATATATTATTTTATTCTATATTATTAGGAAAGTGAAACTTACAGTTATATATAATCTCACATATACTATCATATATATATATATATATATATATATATATATATATATATATATATAATATATATATAATATAATCAGTGGCGGCTCGTGAACCGAAAACAGGGGGCAGTGCACTTCAATATATAATATATATAGTATATATAAATATATATATATATATATATATATATATTATATATATATATATACTATAGGAATATATATATTATATACCCCTATAAAATATATACTACTCATCAGGGCGCACCTCCTACAATTCGTTTGAGCTACTACGTGCTTAGCCGACGAGTTATTATTTTATATGGAAATCAGAACGATATTCTTTCAAATTTTGGGCAGTTATGGGATAAAAATTCTCTTTTTTTTTATTTTGTGAAATAGGTCATCTGAAAGAAATACATTACATTGTATACCATGTAAAAGATTAATGGTTAAAAATTTAACAAAAGTCGTATGCATCATCGTCCATTGGTGAATATACTCCTTTGATTTTTAATCATTGAATTACAATTGTCAACGGCTTTCGTGTATCTCTCGCTTCTCATACAAATACAAAGAACTAATTGGGCATACCACGGTATACAATACATATTCGTGAATAGAGTTTTTTACAATGGTTGTTTTTTTATGTATTTCACCTGGTGTAAGATATATCTAATTAAAACACGGTTGTGAATTTAAGAAAAAAAAATTAAAAAAAAGCATTTATCTCCGTGTTCTTCCCTAATGTATTCATTTTCGGATAAAATATTAATCCCTGTCATATAATTAATGAATTCTAGCCAATCATTCTGATAATTAGAAGGAAACCACTAGTACCCAAGCATAAAACCGATATTATATGGACTAAAAAGAGAACTGTAGGAAATGGATAAACTCAAAAAAATTATAACTTTTAAAAATATAATTATTTTGTTATTATATATAAATAATAAATAAATAATAATAAATGATAAATTAAACATACGGTAACTAATAATGTGCTTTTTCTTTTTTAGCTGAGTTTGATAATATAAATAATTTAGCACCTTTCCTCCGTAGAAGTCCTTTAAAGAAAAAACTTTGCCTCAGAGGCCCCGTGTCCTGCATTTTCGAGCGAAAATGTTTATGATTTCCTGTTGTATAAAGGTTGTAACATTTTTTAAAAAGATTTAAATTGATTTATTTAATTTTAATGTACTAACCTAAGAATAGGGTAAGTATGTTATATCGTGTTCTATCACTCAATATTCGACCAAATTAACATGTTTATTTCTTGTGCTCTGGCTCAGTCATTTGAAAATTGCTACAGTTCACGCTTAGGAGAGAGGCCTATTATTCAATACCTTTAAGATAGACTGAAAATAAAATTAACAAAAAATATAAGTAAATTCCTAGTATACACTCTCCTCTTCTTCTAACGTTTCCTCTCCCCCTGTCGATTTGGCGCTATCCTATCTTCATCTCCGACAAGTCCGTTCTCTAGTCTCACCTGGTCTCGTCTTCACTTTCATGTTCGTCTCTCGCCAACTCTCTTCCCCTTCTTCCTCTGTCTCTCCCTCTCTCTCCTCTCTCTCAATAATATATAGTATAATATATAATAATATAATTATAATATATATAAATATATATATATATATATATATATTATATATATATTATATATATATAACATATAAAATAAATATATATATATTATTATTATATAATATATATATATATATATATAATATATATATAATATATATATCATATATATATCATACTATATATATATATGATCTATGGTAGGCAAATTGGCAGTTGCCAAGGGCAGTAAATTACCTGTCATGCGTGATAGCTAGATTTTTAATATTTCGCGAATTGAATAAGGTACGAAACATGACGGAGAATTGAAAAGTCTTCTTCTAAAATTCAAAATTAACTAAATAGGACTGTTGTGCATGAAAATATGAGATAGACACCTTTTTAAGGCCATTCTTTCTAGTATTATATTCGTATATAATATGTATAGTTAAGTTTTAATCGAATATTTTATTTTTTCAATGCATTAAGTTCGGGGGGAAATATTAAATATAGCTGCATTCAGAAACGAGATTTCTCTAACAATAGTGAGAAGTTGCCAAGTGCAATTATTTATATAGTTTTTATTTTGTTGAGATTTTGTTTTCGAATTGTTTCTAAGCAGTAATTTAGGGATAAAACATTTTGAAGATCATGATTATGCTTTCCACCGGTGCAATAAATGGAAAGCTCAATTAAATGAATAATATACAGTTCATCACATAAGTAATAGTTAGGTTAGGTAAGAATATTTCATTATAGAAGGAGTGAAAATCTTGTTTTCTATGTTTTTAGGAGAAGCAGTAGGCAGAAGCACATAGACAATTCTACCCTTAGATCAGTGGAAGCGAAGAACTCGCATTCTCATCTACCAAGCTGACCATTAACCCTAGTTGTTAAAGTTTAGGAACGAGAGTTCACGAGTACGGCCTGTTTTATTTCATCCTACCAAAAAGTATGGAGAAGTCATTAAAAATTGTTTACAATAGGTCAACTACACTCCCACTACTCTTCAATGCATCAGGAAATTACTAATATATGAAAATAATAAAGTTATCTTCTTGTTAAGAATACATTCGAAAACAATTAGTTATAGGATGAATATGTCTTAGCCTAAATCTGAAGTCTCTTATAGAGCGAAAGTAAGGAGCAAGAAGAGTATTAGGGTCTAGATGTTTTAGAGAAGGTGATATTCCATTATAAACAGAGGCATAAAAGATTTATGTAAGATTACTTTTAAGCCACGGATGTATTATGGTAATTTAGGGAAGTCAATAGAAAGCCGGCCACGCCCATTATAGTATAGCAATAACCTGCCATCTAATTCATATCCTCTCTCTCTCTCTCTCTCTTTCTTCTCGTCTCTCTTGGTACTTACTCTCACTTTAGTCACTCCTCTCTGATTGTTCTTCTAACCACTGCTCTCGTGCGTCTGTCTCTTCTCTCTCTCGCTCTCTCGTTCCTTGGTCTTCTCTCTCTCTCTCAGTGGTGGTCTATCTCTTTTCTCTCTTTTCACTCTCTCTCTTCGCGTCTTTCTCGTTCTACATAAACTTTCATACTCCATAGCTGACATAATTGCCTCTCCCCTAAAAGATCTCTTCTTTATCTCATTTCCATTCTATACCCTCTAAATAAATTTCTTTACCAGTTTGATTCATGTTTCTTCTCAATATTCTAACCGCGATTAGCTTCGCCAGTACGCTGTGATATTTCTGGTCGGTCTGTAGGTTCAGTTTTTACTTTATATAAACAATCTACCGGTACAAATGTCAAATTCCTAATCTACCACCAAAGCCCCATAAACCTTTTCTATCCCCGGAATACATTTACACTCTGGCTCTCTTAGGCTCACAGGCGAAATAATAGGAATTAGTGGGCAAATAAAATTTTTTTGCGAGGCACACAAACACAGCGTACGGCACTACATCGACGACAGCCCTATTCACTGGTGCACTACAGCACACACATTTAATAACTTTTTAACCCCATTAACTAAACTTGAATTAACTTGTTAACTTAACCCTTGTTAAAGCCTTTTACTTTAACTATCTTAACGTATTATTAGACCAAAATGTCGTAACTAACCACTATAATAGGTATAAGCAGTCGGTGATAATCATTCCTGTAATGTATGTTTTTTTTTATATAATTTGAGAAACTCTTTCATTCTTTTAATTAACTAATTGCATTGCTTGAACTGTTGTAACATAAAGCTTTATATTCTTAATATGATAATAATATAGTAATATATTAATATATGTATATTAAATATATATAGCAATAATTTATATTTATATAGAAATGATAACTAATTAATATATATAATAATTAGATCTGTAATAATAATCTTATATTACATATTATATAAAATTTAATATATTTAATAATGAATATATAAATAATATATCATATGGTTTATTAAATATTTATATATATGTATTAATATATGTTTATAATATATTAAAAGTAATATTATAAAAATGAAATACATAAATATATATATAATATATATATTAAATTAGAGAGTTAGAGAGAGAGAGAGAGTATAGAGAGAATAAGAGGATGAGAGTAGATAGAGTATATAGATATGTAAGAGTAGAGTAGAGAGAGATGAATAGATAGATAGAAGAGAAATAGATATATAGTAGAAGAGTAGAGATAAGAGAGAGAGAGAGAGAGTATACTACTATATATGAATACCCAAGCTAGACTATTTAAGCGCAATAAATTATCAAAGTTTTAAAAATTTGTACTTTGTTACATTGCAGTGTAAAAACAATATAACTGAGTTAGTGGTTTTTGCATTTGGATGAGATATAATTTTAGTCTATATCTCCCACATTATAGGGAGAAACTGTTGCAATTTTCTAGCTGATTATATATGGATGTAATTATAAAAGAGAATAAAACATGTATAATAATATGCATTAACTATAGTTATAATCACTAAATTGAGATAAAAACTGAATTTTATTTTCATCTATTATTTTAATATTTAATTAATATGTAAAAGTAGAATATAGTTGGCGATTAACGTAATAAAGTTATATTATTATATATTACCCATAAACAGAAAACAATGGACAAGAGAATTGAAATTAGCACCAAAAAAACAGACAACGCCGTTAGATACTGCCGTTAAAAGGCAACGTTAAAAACTAAAAAGATTAATGTCGGAGTATCCGAAACAAAGCCAGATTCGCCAGGCCACTTACTATTTACCAGGACATAAATACGATATAACGAAATTATATAAGTAATGAAACGTTTGTGAATGTTACCAAAAGCAATTGTAAAATGAATGATGATATTTAAATGAAATGGATAAGAAATCCTATAGAAAACGTAAAACTCTTACAAGCACTCCTCACACCCTATGCAGAGAATTCGGTACTTTGCCCTACCCCATTAAAATAAAATGGAAAACCAAACTAGCTTAAATCAAAGAGGCTTAAAAGAACAATGCCAATTTTGTCCCCATTTTACGACGTTAATACATTCAAATAACAATTAAGTCAAATATTCAACATTGCGAACCAAATATATATACTAATTACTCACTCACAGATAGTAACATACACATATTGATTGTTTTTCTTTGCAAGATTTATAAATTTTAGTATTATGATTAAAAGTAAGACGAGTCATCTATAATATAAGATGTGGGCTTAATAAATAAATTATTATTTATCAACATGATAGGTAGTTACCGAAGCTATAATAACAATAATAATTTAGCTGTAAATAAATATAAATTATAAAATAGAGTCAGAGACTTTAAAGCCTTTTGTAGCTTACAGATAACATAATTTATATGCCTCAAGTAAATATAGATCACATGAGAGTTTTGTATCACTTCTAGCTGGGTTTTAAGCATAGAAAAATACCGTTCATCATACAGATCTATAACGGTCTCATAATACTGCCTTGTTGCCATTATGAAGTTTTATATAGATTATGAATAACACTGATACGTGACACAATTCAACCGTATATATATATATAGCAACATTATATGAAGAAAAGCCAAGAAGTGTGAGTATACACGTGATCAATAGCCACGATTGTATTTAGTGGGTGAGTAGGGTGATGAAGTTTATTTTTCTACTATTTTTGGGATACTAACTCATTATGATCAATAAAAAGGAATAATACTACATGAATGCAACTCATAATACATAATCACTGAGATAAACTAATTATACATAATATATACAAAATAAAATTATAAGATAAATATAATTAGTATTCTATATAACTATTTGGATACTAGAAATAAGAGTATTATTGAAAGATAAATAGCAATTTTCTATATTATATTTTACCAGAACTTCAAATAATAAGTAAGAATAATACATAAGTATATATAATAAGTCAAGTTATATAAGAATTGCATTGAACAAGCCTATGCATATTAATAAATAATCAAGACTATTATTACTGAAAAGAGTTACATAATAATCACAAACATGGTTGAATGAAAAATGAATAACACGAATGAATACATTAATGTAATATCATAAGAATACAAAATATCAAGTTTCTTTTCTTCTCATTCTGTTTGCTCCACTTTGACACTTATTTTAATGTAACATGAGCACCACGCGTGAGGCTAGTGGTTAATCATCGAGAATGGATCAAGCATTGTTTATTCACACAAAGAAGACACGATCAAAATAAAAGTAAAAGATACACGTAGCGCACACTCTCGTAAATAAATCGTTTCCGCTGAATTTATCTTTCTGTGATCCTTTAAAATTTGTCACTCGGCATATAATTGCTTAGAGCTATAAAGATTCATCTTGGGGGAAGTGTATACGGGATCTTTCCGGATTAAACTGAAAATGAAGTATTATTAAAAGGTCCTTCTTTTGAAAAAAAGAACACTGGGTAAACACTCAGGAGTTGTCCATATTAATAATGTCGTAATGAGAGCAGATCTATCATTTGTTTTGACTATCGAATCTAAGAATTAATCTTTAATCAATTTCGGAAGTGTTTGGGTTTAGATATAATATTTTATCTTAATGAGTATATTATATAATAACTACCCGGGGACGTATATATTCCTACTCAAAAATATACCTATATACTTTTATATCAGGTAGTAAAATAAATATATACGTTCTACCTAACAACTTAAATCTATATATCCCTATCTATGGTTTCGTTGCGCTTTAACAAATTCGGATTTTGGAATATTCCGGATAGCAAGTAGGAAGGATTGGAAACACGAATTATAAAATAATATAATAATAGTATATAATTATATATTATTAATATATATTAAGTTATTTATTTATTAAAAATTATATTCTATTATAAATTAATGTATAAATGTATAATTATAATATATATTTATATAGTTTATAAATTATATATATATATATATAATAGTATATTATTATATATAATATTATATATATCATATATTATATTAATAAGTATATTTATTACTCTTAATAATATAATTAAATACATATATTAGTATATAATTAATATATTTACTAATTAATATTAATATAATAGTATATAATATTATTTATAGTACTCAATGTATAGTGCGTATCCTATACTCAACTTATCGCACGAGTTTATATTATTAAATAGAAATGTTGAATATTAAGATTCTTTTTTCACAATAATTCCTTTCAGTCGTTGCTTGATATTGTATTCTCCTTGTTTATTTTTTAAAATTAAAAATTGGTCCATAAGTGTGAATGAAGGATTTAAGGTTACAGTAATCAGTATAGTTTAATATAAAGTTCCCTTTAATCAACGCTTTTTGGATACCTGTATATTCATGTATTCAATTTGAAACATACAAAGACATGTTATAAAGATCTATTTGATTATGCGATTAATATGATTTATTAGATAAGCTATATAAAAAATTTCTTAATCGGAATTAAAAAAGATGGTTGCGAACCTCCTTTTTTCTGTTAGCAATCACTTGAGATGACAAGTTAGAACCGCTTTGATTGACCCATTATGTGGAGTAGATTTTAAACATAGCTTGACATTTAATTTTAGTTTGGTCTTATAAAAACTGAATCTTATTTAGTTTTCGAACATTTGGCACTCTTAGTTACATTTTATGTGCCTTTCTTTACAGGCAAAGTAATAATTCAAGGTCACATGACTTATTTCCTTTTTTTTCTGATTTGGTGTATTTATTGAATATTTATTGGTGATGATTCATACTTTTATGTTTTATTTAAAAACACCTAACGAAATAATAATAACTCACCTAGTAAAAAAATACTAACTATTCACCGATACCTAAGGGTAAGGTACTACCTCAAATCAAAAAGGAGGGGTCTCCATTAACGTCCGATAGCAGTGAAATCGAGACTATAAGTATACCTAATAGGGAAGAGTAAATTTAGTACTCATACATTCTCCTCATACCCGGAACCAAGTTATTATACGGATAAAACTCATAGTATATACTTTTAGTAGACCTATATATATATATAAGTATATATATAGATAAGAGAGACGAGAGAGAGAGAGAGAGAGAGGAGAGAGAGAGATAGGGGAGGAAGAGAGAGAGAGAGGAGAGCGAGAGAGAGAGAGACGTCACGCAGGACTGTTAGAAAGTAGAGACGACCAGGAGTTAGGAGTTTCTGAACATGAGTTTTCGGGCCTTTTAATAAAAAATTTAGATAACATACAAAAACTTAAGAAAAAAAAATACAGTTTACAATATATAGATACATATATATAGTTAGGGCGAGCGAGAGGGGTAATATGATAGAAGGGACGAGAGGTATAGCATAGAACGCATGATAAGCTAAAGATGAATGAAGAGCAAGTAGTAAAGATAGATCAATAGCAGAAGAGAATATAGAGCACAGAATGAACAATATAGTATAGAGAGAAGAGCATAAGATGAAGAGATGAAGAGACAAATATACACGAAAGAAGCAATATAATAAAGTTATACTAATCTAATTAAGCATATACTAATTGAATCGCACGCTTGATATATTATAGCTAATATATATACAGCAACAACTCACAATTATTATCAATTAAATATATATATAATATACATATACTATATACACATTGACTTATTATATTAATTATGAATATATATTATATTATATATATATATTTATATTAATATATATATATATTATTAATTATAATTAAATTACATTATCTAATTAATTAATTTCAATTAATACATTATTAATTTGATATATTTGCACGTCGATCCATATATGTTAGCTTTTATTTATAAGCGAGACAGAGGTATACTATTACTTATTCCTTAGCTAAATTTTTACATGCTCAAGTAGTAGTAATCCACTCGGAACATTCACTTACGCACATCCTCTTTGTGGTTTAATGGTTCTTCACAACAATATGTAATTACTCTTTGGGACCAGAGGTTAGCCTCCCACATACCATAAGGGCATGAGCCGCCAGAGGGGGGTGTTTTGGTTCCTAAAAGGGCAACCTAATCACCTATTTAATCCTAAGTCCGTTAATTTAATATTCCTTAATTTTTACCCGCCTTAATCAATTTCTCTTAGATTTAAAACATAACAATTACGTTTATTTATTCAATTAATTAACTACTTTTTAAGCGTTTTGTTAGTCTTACTTATATTAATCCTATCCCACGTCACCCGCCAAGTATTATTCTACATATAGTCCTTTCAATACATTATTTACCTGGTAGGATTATTTAATGGGGATTTTTCACACAATTCTTAATTTGGTCTATGCCCCCCCACTGCATTTCACATATCGTGACAGAATTATGAGTTCAATGTAAACCCTAATGAATAAATCCAATTTATTTGCAGAATAATGAGTTTTTGGAAATTCACCCAGATTCACATGGTCGAGTCAAGACCTGAAACTTTGGTATATTAAGGTTAATAATCCCGAAAATCCACTCTAACAATCGGAGGCGGGGGAATCAGGATAAATGGATCGGAGGCGAGGGGTTTCCGACGCCCCACGTGCTACTCGATACGTCAAGACTCTAGGGTTTTTAAGGTCGGTGAGACCGAATTTTTGAAGGTCTGGAAGACCGACTTCCGAGGTTTTGAGCTGGAACTCCAGGATTTTAAGCCCCAGAAGATGGAATATGGAGCGATGGAGGAGTACCTCATCTTATTGGCACGATCGACTTCCCGTATCTTGAGTCTCGCCATACCGGGAGGCTACCGCAGCTCCTTTATATATGCCAATCGACACTAGATATTTTATATTAAGTATCTCTTTAATAAATTGGTATCCTTTATATGGCAAGAGTAAATTTATCAATTTAAGTTAATGCAAAAATTCGAATCCCATAAACAGCCAAATGGGATCTTCCTCAAGAAATAATGTTTTAGGGTGGCTGAAAATCAATTTCGCGACTAACTTTGCACGAAAATTTATGCAAAATTTCACGAATATCCTCACACTTGCATTTAACGATTTAAAACTCAATCTTATTAGTCTTATTTAAAAATCCAGTCCAGAAGTACAAATTTGATTCCTTATTTTGCCACCAGTGTAGAATATTCGATAAGGTCGACCGGTCTGGATTAAATCGAATATAATGCACTTTTTCAGCGCGATGATCCCCTCATGTTTTCTCACTTTCTCTGCACATCCGGTCAAATTCCTCTTAAAAAATATTCCCAAATCAAAGATCTTTCAAGTAGGAATCGCCTAGAAATCCACTTGCGATCTCTCTCTTCTAGTTAAAATGAGGTTCTGGGACTACATTCATCTTCCCCGATAAGTGAAGCATCGATATGTTAGATGATCTGTATCCTTCAATATCCCCCACCAATCTGTTTCCACTTAAATTCACCAACATGCACGAGGAACAAACAGGATCCGATTCTAGTCAAGTAGTCTATATCGGGGCCTCTTGGTTAAGAATAAACAGACGCCAAAAATTGGCATCCTATCGAATAATAATATTAAGTTGACTAGCTTCATTCTTCCAGCAAACATCTAATGCCCGTTAATCTTTAGGTTTACCAATAACCTAAGCGACTATATAAAAAGGTAACGAGAATTCCTTTCATTATACAACACCAATCTAAGAAGAAAGTTAATATTCAAAGATCCATACAATCGCACGAAAACGTAACCATATAAATCATTCTTCAATAAAAAAGGTGAAATTAATCATATTAACGTATCACGATTATATATATATCATACAATACATACTAACAACAATCATAAAATCAGTAACACCAATAACATGAGTACAATAGAATAAAGAGTTCTTTATGGTTATAACTAACCAATTGAAATATATGAAATCTAACAGAATATATACTATATAAGTTTTAATTCAACATTAATAAAGCTAACATAGTCATATAACCTTATTTATAAAGAGTAAGTAATTACCTAACCGATTAAGCCACAGAGAATTCCTGAGATCGACTAACACTTAAGCAACGAATCCAAAAACTGGTTTAACCAACCCATTAACAGAAGCCTTTCTCGAAACTTAACTTATTGACTTACCTGGTAAAAAGTAAAGACTGACCATTCTCCAGAGCATATGCAGCGGTATGACACTAAGGCGGTGAAGCTACATTGCAGAAGGCACCTTCCTTCCCCTTTAATCCATTGTTACATATTTATATCCAAAACAAAAATCTCAACACACTCTATTTTATACTGGGTTTAAATATGGTTACATAGGAACATAGGGACCATTTTTTAAAAAAGGTTTTATTAAGGTAGATGCAATATTTAGACAAGAATGTAATAAATGCATAATCAAATCTCTGTTTAATTTTTCAGGATCTATTAAGAGACTAAGAGCAGATGAATGTAGGATATTGCTAAGTACACTAGTTAAAAGTTTTCCAACAACGAGGGTTTAATAAAGCTAACATAACATAAACAACTTGCCATGACACCTATAGATTAATTTATAAGGAGTATTTATCTTAAAATCAAGGTCGATTTTACCATATATTTCAATCTAACCTTGGACGGCCATGGAAGGATAAACCTAGCTTGCTCTTCGCCCTGTATAATTAACAGAGATAACTACATTTATACAACCTCTGGGATAATGATCCTACCCTTAGGAGGCCAAAAACCTAATGTTAAGAGTACATAATCACGAATTTCATCTCAAAACGATACACTCTTAGTTCCGAGCGGACTTCTGGTGTGTCAAGAGAACATAAAGGATTCTTCTGAACAATCAAATTTTCATTTCAGGAGTATTAATTTTAAGGCCATTAACACCCCGTTATTTGTTACTTCGTAATATTCTATGCACACACACCAAGTTGAAGACAATAAAAAACAAAACCATGTACTAAGTCATCATAAATCTGCACAAAAAGAGTATATTTAATTCATGGCCTCCGACGAGATTTTGAAGGCCCCATAATTTTCTGCGGAACCCCATGACTTCCTTATAAGAGCTAAATAGTTATGGTCCACTATGACAGAGTGTATGGACGATTATATTCGATATAATAGAAAACTAGAATTTAAAAATCTCACTCAATAAACCGAAAGTGGGTGACGATCGGTAAAATATTGAGAAAAATAGAGCGCACCCTAGCGACATAATCGAACAAGACAAATGTGCACGACTAATGAGGTATTGTCTTACACGCGAAACACATACAACAAAAAATGAGAGCCACTTAATCAAAAATTTAATTAGTGTACACACATATAATAACATAATAAAAAACTATAGGATTTTCTTGAGTCAAACATATCACAGTAAGAGCGGAATTGCCAAAATTTAGCGATTAGTATATTCTTTATACTGAATCTTCCATAAATTAAAGCAGTCAAGAAATCATTGAATATACTAATAAGATCAAGGAACCACCTTGTTGGCCATGCCATAGCATTCGACACACAATACTACCGTTTATCCTCATCACGGCCGTTCTGAAATGATTACTATTTGAGTCCTCCGGGGATCCTATTTTGAAAAAATTCAGTATCACATTAGGTTTTCATCGATATGCATATTGAGACACAAAAATTTTACATGGGAGGACAGATTAAATTATTTAATATTTGTTTGAAACTAAATATATAGGTATATTGCGGAATCTCCGTGTCTCTAATGCCGGTATTATGGTACATGGAGGATTACTGTAAACCACCAGCTAAGAGGTGTGTGTCAACGAGAGCTTTGATCAAGAGTAAAGGAACTGAGAATAAAATATGCCATAATTTTTCCAACACGAAAGATACTAGCGCTCAAGAAAAAAGAAGTAATACCAAAAGAGGAATTTAGTTATTTTACATAAATCTAGCAATAGAGCCTGACAACAATACCTACCGCGTGGATTGCTTAAGCACTTAATTATAACATGACTATACCATATTTCTTGAATAAAAAAGTTTCCCCTTTAAACTACGAGTATTTGCAGTATAACTAGCTAACAGATCATACAATACCCGATATGTTCCCACTTTTATGCTCGATATGTTCCCACTTTTTCGAGCATATTAGCAACAGGCACAAGCCTGTTAATTATCTAGACAATAAAGTTCTCTGGGTATAACACAATTAGTGACCAATCTTATTCATAACCAATAAAAGCGCACCATAGGATATCCCGAAAAAAATGATGGAATATATGACCACTATCTTCATCAAAAGGGAGTGTCCCACAGAAAATTACGCTATTTTTCCTCCGAGAAAGAATATTTATACGATCCATTTGACTACTAACTGTGTTTATAATTATTCGAGCAACTCCTGCAGAGTAAGGGTACTCCACCGCGCGCCAAACACACTTTATATATTAACATTATTCGAACATTGGCACTAAAAATCTTAAGCCTTTCCTAGGTATTCCTATATCACGTTTCTACAACCAACATTCATGCGTTTACAGTTATGAAATAAACAAAGGTTTGGAAGGGGTTAAAAAGTTGGCTCCAAGGAGACAAGTAGCTAACCAAGTTCCTCAATACAAACATAAGACCACATAATAGCCTATCTTCTTCTCTATTCAATATTTCAAGTTGTTCATTTCCCTGCATTCGTGCATTAGTAATCAAACCAGAAATACTATACAAATTAACTGTACTTCATACATATACTACAGAATAAACAGTGTTTCATTAACAAGAGTATCTAAAGCAGACACATTACGCTTCCCGAGATAAAACCCATGTGGGCGGCAAATGAGTCGCACACTATTTTAGTTAAAGGGTCTGTGTTTAATTCCAATTTTTGTCGAGGCCCGGGGTAGGCAGTTAACCATTTAATTCAAAAAAGAACATATTTTACCCTTATGGGCCCAGGTCTTCACTGAATCATGTCAAAGAATTGGAAAAGTTGTACCATCTTACCTTTTGGGGATAATATTATGTTCTGGGCTCTTACCCGCCAATGTTATT
Source organism: Trachelipus rathkii (assembly GCA_015478945.1). NCBI lineage: Eukaryota > Metazoa > Arthropoda > Malacostraca > Isopoda > Trachelipodidae > Trachelipus > Trachelipus rathkii. The sequence goes on from JABUQX010079598.1 coordinate 65,452, forward strand.
TATTTGCAGAGTTCTTAGAAATTCACTACCAAGAAAAACGGACAAATCCAGAACACATAAAGCATATCATCCCTGCTAACAAATTCTACTGATATTGGAGCGTTCCTGTGCTTGTGCCTGCCTTTCTTAGCTCACTTTCATCCATCTTTAGAGACTAGATTTCTCAGAAAAACAAGGGGTGGCCCACCAGCATTTCATTTCTTTCTTTCTCTATCCGATCTTTGATAGTGCTCCCTACAGGCGTTGCGTAAAAAGTAACAATGCTTTTCAGAGTTTCTATCTTTGATATCTACAAACATTCAATACGAACCTGACTTTATTGGTATACCTTGTGGTTGGATAAAAATAAAAAGATAGACAGAAAGTATGAAAACTTACTGGACAGTCTTATAAGAAACCGGTACGCCCTTCTTTTCCCAAAGTGAAAACCTTTCTAATATATGCACCTCGTCGCAGAAGCTGTATTCAACAGAGTAGTACCATTGAAAAGTTTTCAGTACTGGGTGTAAGCTGGCGGCTTATAAGGGAGTCCTCAAGACTTGGCTACACACCGCAAGCGAGAACTTGAGGAGCCATGATCAGCGCCTAAATTTCACCCTATTTACCTAGCCATTCGTCAGTAAGGTAATTGTGTAGGAGACTTATTATCATATCAGAAGTTGGTATAAAATAGAAATATGACACGAGGGGGCTATACTAAATATTCGGTATAAGTTAAATTGTCAAACTGTTCTGGATGTCTCAAATATTGATATAATTTCCCACATAGTGAGGATCCAATAAATTTGGGTGTTGCAAGTTAACACACCTGATTTGTTAGAGAAATGTATGAAAATTGTTTTTTTGCCTCAGCTGGGTTGCACTAACGTTAGCATTTTAATACTAGTTCTAGAAACCTTAGAAATATTAGGTGAACTATTCAATTCCATAAAAAATTATTACACACTTTTAGGTTACTCTAATTCGTCAATAAAATTCTTTAGGGTACTATAATATTGTTTTTGCTGTTGTAAACTCGTAAATATTTCAAAAACCGTTCATTATTTAGGTTGATCAGTTGCAGAGATAAGAATTTGGATTTCTCAATATTAGTTAATAGATTAATCACAACGTTGTTGAGCTAGATATCTCGTTTGTTATGCATTATTTGATAAATTTAACTCCACTTACTTTTTATTCTCACCTAGGGATTGAATTTTTTTATTAGTTGTTGTTAGCACCTCTTTGGAAATAATGAAAATAATATGTTTAATTTAATTATATTCGTGCTTAAATTGTGTTAGATTCGTCGTTGTACACTTACCTTTAATATTGTATCTTCAAGGCTGCGGTTGGGTTAACTAGGCATCATATTAATAGTTCAACGCTCTCAATATTTGGAATGGCTAGTGAACACAAAATGGGGTTATCAGATCCTTGGGCCACAGGACTCTATACGCATATATTTCCAATTGGTTTAATTATCCAAAAGAACTTATCTTGTACTATGTTATTGTTGTTGTTGTTGTTGTTGTTGTTGTTTGTTGTTGTTGCTAATCAGTTACTTATATAGAAACTGAGAATATATTTAAATATCAACCTTTCAATTTAATGAACTGATATGAGTTTACTGATTATCTTGTATAATAGTTAAGCGTTCTTGTATTCTTGTTTTAGCTTTTCTTCGGATTGGTAATTATTGAAAGAAAGAAATCCTCGTTAACCATTTTAGAGCTGTTATCATACATCACTGAATATTCTCGATTTTTCAGTAAAGTTAAGTCAACATTTTTCGCTGTGTTTATATGGTATGATGAAATCTTCTCTATAATCTAGGTTAGTACTGTATAACTCCTACGGATGTCCTCTTTACAAGGATCCTTTACATTTAAAAGTTAAGCATTGCCCACATCTGTACTCTGTATGAAATCATTAATTATACGCCCAAAAGTGAAATATATTATAGTAATTAATACCAACCCTATCCACTAACGTTATATACCTTTAATCTAAAAAAATTAAGTCTATTACAGTAAGACCTTAGACTATGAAATATTAGATGCATTCGTTTAATGAGGGTCGTAGAATCAAAATTATCTGAGTTTAATCCAATTAAGTTTATGAAATTTTGATTTCAACCAACCTGCTCGATACGGTAAGGTAAGGTAATCGATCCATCACGATAACATTTCGATTATGTTAGAATTACGCGTAAGTCAAATCACATATTGAAATACTATACTTAGAATCATTAAGTATAAACCTCTAGGGCCAACGTCTCTATTTAATTAAGTCCTCTTTATGAGCCGCCACGATTGGTTTCCATTTGGATTTTGTTTTTTTCTTTTTTGGGTTCTCTGTTCCCAAACTTAATTCTAGGAGTGCTTAAAATTCCTTGACGTCTCTATAGGCATTCATAAAACCTTCGGAAAGCTCACCGAAGATCTTGGTAAATCCATCCGAGACTTTAAAAACTGACGGGTTGAAAATTCTATAACAGACTTCTTTGGAAATACTTAAAAACCTAGTAGATTTTTGAGACATTTATTTAAACAAAAACCTGCTACAAATATACTTGAGTGAAAAATGCCACATGGATAATTAGGGGTGGTCCAATGTTTTTACAAATGGCGAGACACCGTACAATGATCCTGAATTAATAGTACCGCAACACACACCACTCTTCCAAATGGTTTTCTGTATCAAGGGAAGTAACTTAACTCAATGACACTTACGGCCACGCGAAAAGCAAAGGGCGTCTGCAAAAACTAAGAAGGGTGAGAAAAACAAAAAAAAAATACCGAACATACAAAATCCTCCGGAGTATCGAAATGGAGTATTTTTTCATTAGAGAGTCGCTAAGGTATTATAGTACAATCAAGCAGAAAGTTATACTTTTACTATAGAGAAAATCGCTAATTAACAATTTATAATTAGATCCAGCCTGGAGGTCATATAAAAACATTCTATGCACTAAACATAAAGTGTAAGAAAAAAAAAACAAAAATATTATAAACAGAAGAAATTAAGGTAGATGAAACTTACACTGTGGGTCTCTCAAGGCCCGGGACGGAGCGAGGAACAACAGACCGCCGGCTACTGGGTGGGCTTTCCTTTGAGCCCCCTATTGGTGGTAGAGCGCAGGCGAACCTTACACGCCCTACACGCGCACCAAAGGAATACCATAAAATTGGGTACAAAACAAAGCAAGAGGGAGATGGGGGTGATGGTTAGCTCGCAGGGGATCGCTAACGGCCCGTTTAGCGGTAGTTTCCCCTCCTCTCCTGTGAAGGCTGACGGGGGTAGGTAAATTAGTCCTACCCTAGTATTCTAGTATTTCTTAGTTTATTCCGCCGGTAAATAAGTATATATATATATATGGATAATACCGGGAGAAAACCCCGGACTCCTGCTCAATTATGTTTGGAGGCTCGAGGTTATTTACCCTTTGGGTTATTTCCTTAATAGTTTTAATATAAAAAACTAATAAAATAAAATAAACTGTAGGAGTCGTTAAAAAGCTGATACATAGGGTCCTTAATATATTTATTTCGAATTCATATGGTATTTCCAGTTATATACCCTATGATCTCACTTATAATTTATACTATATTTATTTTAATAATTTTTGATTGTTAGGATCATTATATAAACTTATAAGATAATTATATATTATAAATAACAATAACAAAAAAAATTCAAAAACTGAAATTTTCACACAGACTGTATATAAAAACAGAAAAGGTCCTTATTAAATATATATTATTATATTTATAATATATATATGTAATAATACTTATATTATATAATAATTAATATATATACTAATATTTATATATACTTATATATATATATATATATATTCAATATAATTATATATATATATATTAACTATATATATTATATTATATATATATTATATATATATATATATATATTAATAGTATACGTATATTATAATTATAATTAATATTATTGAATATTTATTATATTAAATATATAGATATAATATATAATATATATATTAATATATATATATTAATATATATATAGATATTTAAATAATTCATAGTTAATTTTATATACTATAGTTTTAAATAAAAAAACATAAACCTTAAATCAGTATTTTATTTATCATTATGGAAACAATTGATTATCTGCTTTCAACTTCTTCTGTCTTCTTTATTCTCTTTTTTCTTCTTGCTTCTTCTCCCTTTTGCCACTTAGTGCGTGATGCCGTTGCAATTGCTTCGTTTGACTTCTTGCTCTCCTTGCCTACGAGAGCCTATATGACACGTAGTAACCTCCGGCAATTATTTCTTTTCGTGTGTGATTGAATAAATGTCCATTTTCCACCACTTATCGATCAGCTAATTTATTACCGACTTCCTCCGCTCACCCTGGGACTCAGGCGTTCCAAACAGGGTTAACCCCTGTCTTCTTCTTCTTCTTGCGTGCGTCATTTGGGTTTGAGCGGCACATTACCTTAATATCTCTCGGTTTCATAGCCACAAACCTTTTTTTTACTATTATAAAGAACTGATTGGCAGGTTTTCCGTACTCTTATGCTTGGTAAAATTACCAGACTTTCCCGCTCTTTTGACACTTCCTGTTCTCCAACACATGTTCATTATATATAGTTTTTACTTATGATATATATTCTATCAGCTAATTTTTAAGTATATTTTATCTTTACTTTAATTATATATATAACCTTTATACATAATCTCTATATTATTATCAGTCATCCTTCCTCACCTAAAGAAACTTGCCCTTTGAGCTCTCCATCCGGTTTCTTATGGGTAATAGGCCCCTTGATGTCTTCCCATGTCACTCGTCAAATTTCTGTAGTAGGTTTGAAAAAAGAACCAATATAAGTATAGTGTCGGATTTTGAAGTATTGCCCTCACAAAAAAAGTTCTTGTATTTATGCTTACAAAAACAAACTTCCAATCTGTTTCAGGACCTTTTACTCTAAACTAGTTTGTTAGAGTCAGTAAATTCCGTTAATATAAAACTTTTCTTTTTTATATATTTTAATGAACACACTTTAAAGTTATTAATCTGAAGATGATATGAAATCATTTTATTTTTACCTTATAATTTTACTTCTCACTTTCCTGCTCCAAATTTCTGATGATTCAAATTCTTCTATTCTTTTTAATTTCCCCCTCTTGAAAGCAACCATTGCAACTGCATTTGCTAACAAATTTTTGTTTCCGTCATATTTTTTATCTGGTTTTTTCTTTTTCATATACAAATCGTAAGTTCCTGGTATCGATCTTCTTCTTTTTGTTTTAGTCGAATCCCTCGACGACAACCCACGTGATCAATAATAATATATACTTTATACTTACATTTTACTACTATATATTATATATATATATATATATATATATTATAATATATTATATATAAGTATATAATTATAATATATAATATAATATATATATATTATATATAATATTTATATATTATAGGACTTCCCCTTAAACAGGTGTTACACCAAAATATGTTACAAATATTCGAATGATCGTGAACTAATCGTCTTAACCATACCATGTGACGTGTTAACTAAACTTCCAATAGAAGAAGGAAAAAAGTTCCACAGGTTGCTTTTTTATATCATGTTAATTTTTATATGTACATTTTTGTTTTTCATTTTTTTTTTTTATTTTTTTAATTTAAGGGGCTTCGAGCCGACGGTGGACAGAGGGGGGGAACGAAGTCGCCCCGCTCCGTCCCCGCTGAGCGTAGAGACCTGAACCTCTTTTTGGATCTTGGCGATGTTAAATCTGGGTATTCCTTTAGTTTAAAAAAATTGTTAATTACTCTATTTAGTCAAGCCGTTGTCCCTCTATATTTGCCTTTGAAAATAATCGACAAAACCAATCGATTACAAATCGTCGTTCGTATATATATCGGTTAAACATCCTTTTTTTAAAGCGAAATTCTATATATATGTTATATATCGATATTATGTTATTATATATATTATATTTAATATATATATATAATAAATATAATATAGTATAATATATATATGATATCAGCGGTATAAATATATATATATATTATGCACCAAGCAAAAATGAAAAACTTAATTGTAATTTGGGTAAATTATAATTAAACCAACACAATAATAGGAAATGCCCCAAGAGGTATGTTAATGAACTGAACTCATAATAACGTAAAATAAGACGAAAAAATAACCTAACCTAAATTACCTTACCTAAAACTCACATAAACCTAACCTAAAAATTAATCGGTAACCTAAACCTAAGTAACGTAAAGCAAAGGTAAAATATACGTTATTTTGTTTCATTCATTTTTCAAGTTAAAAGCAAAAATTCTGAATAACAAGTTAATATTGTTTTATCCCCAAATCTAATGTTCATCGGGTTTTCGGGCATAAGCTCTTGAAATGGCATTCAAAGATAATGATATTAGTTTTTCTCCGTCAACTGTTTATACCTGGTGTTGGGTACCAAAAAATACAATTATTGCATGCGCTAAATAAAGATATTATATATATATTATATATATATAATATAATATAATATATATATATATTATATTATTATATATCTAATATGATAATATTAATTTCCAATATTGCACTTCAAACTTTAAGTCCATATAGTAATTAGTATAGTCTATACGTATATAGTCTAAATTACGGACCTTTGTACAGTACCCTAAGCATTTTTTAAGGTAATGTTAGTAGATGCTCATTTAAGGCATCCTCTTACGAGCTAGTTTGATTTATTTTCACAGTGGTCTACTTTAAGAGGGTTATGGTAACTGATCATGTATCTATACGCAACTACTCACGACACACCAACACAATCACACACAACACCACACATATAATATCTAATATTATATTATAATATATAAATATATATATATATATATATATTTAATAATATATATATATTATATATTATATATATATATATATATATTATATTTAAATATATAAGCACTTATCACTTAAAGGAAGTTAACAATAAAGAGAACAGTGATAAGAAAAATCCCCAGAATTATCTGCTCGTTGCAGCCCTGCAGTGTCACGTCTTTGGGTGGTTCCATCCAATGAGAAAGATCTTTAAATTCCACCACTTCTTTTCAAAGATCATGTTAATTTTTATCATGGTTAAATTTTTTTTTTTTTTTTTAAATTCTTTTTTAAGGTGGCTCGAGGCCTACCGGGGGACGAGGGGGGGACGAAGCCCCCGTCGGTCCCTCGCCGAGGCCTGAGAGACCCTGGACATCTTTCTCATCTTGCGAATTTAACCTGGAGGTCTCCTTTAGTTAAAAAAAAAACTGTTATTGGCAAACCTGCCAACTATTGTCGGTCGAGGTCTGGAAAATATCGATAAAATTGGATGTACAGTTGGGGTTCGTTTCAGTATGGTACCTCGATATATACGCTTTGTTAACTTTCCTTTTAAAGGACAAAGGTTCTATATATACTATAGGTATATAGTTATATATTAAATATATATCTAATATATAGTATATACTCATATATATATATATAGTATATATTATATTATTATATTAGATATATAGTATATATTTATATATATTATATTAAATATATATAATATATATAGTATTTATATATATATATATATATATTATACATATATATATATATATATATAATATATATATATATATATAATAATATTATATATATATATTATAATAAATATATTATATAATATATATATATAGGGAACTGTCCTTTAAAAGAGGTTAACCGATAATATCGGACGAACGATTATCGATTTTTGTTCGATTATTTCAAGGCAATAGAGCCTTTCAAGAATTACCAAAAGATTTTTTTTTTTAATCTAAAGGAATACCGAAGATTAAATACGCGAAGATGAAAAGAGTCAGGGCCTCTCTTGGCCTCCAGGGGGACGACGGGGAGCGACTTCGTCCCCCCTCTGTCCACCGTTGGCTCGAGGCCTACCTTAAAAAAAATTCATAATTAAAAGTTAAAAATGCAAGGGTTTGGCAACTCTTTGCGTGTCTTCTAAATTGGAGTTTTGCTACCGTGAACATCGCATGTAGTGTTCGGCCGGATCAGCGATATATGTTCTTTTTTTGAACTTCCTTTTAAAGGAGTAATGCCCTATATAGTATATACGTATATATATATAATAGCTATATATATATATAATATATAATATATAATATATATATAATATATATATATATAATATATATTATATATATGTACGTATAATATATATATAATATATAATATATAGTTATTATATATATATAATATATATTATATATATATATATATATAATATATATATATATATATATATCTACTATATATATTATATATATTAATTATAATTAATATAGTAATAATATATAATATATATATATATTGGTATAATATATATTTATATATATATATATAATATATATATATATTATATATATATATCATATATAAATATAATATTATATTATAATATAATATTATATATTATATAGTATATAGTATATATATATATACATATTAACCATTGCATCTGCAATGTAATAGCAAGGAATTCAAACCTTTTAGGAATATATTTATAACCTAAAATATCTGGAAATATTTTATTTCAATCAAATCCAAAGGTGTTTTTTAAGTAGTTTCACATTTTGATGTACGTCATGGCCGTAAATATTCCCTTTTCATTATATCCCATATCTCTTACTATTTTGAAACCCACTGTGAAAAAGGGCGTGGGTTTTCGTTTTCTAAATATATTGGTTAACAAATTCACAACGAATAAATTAAAATGGCGGATTACATAGAACTGATAGATATATGTAGATATATATATTTATATATATGAAGATCATCGAAGAACGGAGGTGTTTACTATTGATAGATTGGCGTACGCTTATTCCACGGGCTTATATGTATATTAATATTATGATAATATGTATAAGTAATAATTATATGATATATAAATATTTATAATATATAATATATCATGGTCCAACACTTCTCTATCGATGTAACTTTTATTTACTATATATGACCGATTGCCACTCCTTTACTTTCAGAGCGAAATGTGATCAAATACTGTGAAAACATGTCTTATAAATATATTATATATATATATATATATAATATAATATTATACTATATATATAGGTATATAATTATATATATATATATATATATATCATATATATATATTATATTATATATATATATAATATAATAATACATATATAATAATATATTACATAATATATAATTAAATATATATTAGTACTATAATATATATAATATATAGTATATATATATATTATATATAATATTATATTTTTATATATTAATTATATATATATATATATAATATAGCACTTTTTGAACCTCATATGAATGATATACTAGTGTCAAAGCAACCATTATGAGCAATAGAAATTCTAGTAATGTTGTAACACAATTCATTTCTATGTTAATACTTTACTGTATTAACTGTTAAAATTTTATAGAACATATATTAAACATTGAATAAGAAAACATATATGTTA
>JABUQX010079599.1:0-27500 GCA_015478945.1 Trachelipus rathkii
GTATTATTAGGTCATGTACCTATAATTCATCTGTACTTTGAGTTTTACACCTATTATATATATTCTATCTAAACTTATCTCTCACTCTACCCATTTCCTCCTCTTTGCTGATAACCTCATCCCCAAAATACCTATTCCTTCTTTGCACCATGCAAAAGCTCACACACAGTCATTATCCTCTTCATTTACTGCCATTTATACAGATTTTCAAAGTGGTTTCTTCCACACTCCAGCTCACATCCCATTTCATCTATTACAAAAAACCATCCTATTTCATTATTCTGGGTAGCACCTTGTGTAGTCCCCTTATTCTTAATTCTTAAGCCTTAACGCTTCCCTTCTAGAAGAGAATTCTATTCCCTTGTTGTCTCCATTCAATCTCCTCCAGGAACTGAGTTCATGATTCCTCTTCTTTCTCTTAGTAAGCATCTTTTTAGCATTTTCTTTTTTCCCTCAGTGATATAATCGATCAATAGAGCAGGTGGTCAAGTGTTGTAGTGATGGCGAACTTCATCATTTGCTTTTAGTACATTCAACCAGCTTGCTTATTTTTACCTTTAACCCGCTTGCATCACCGATCTGTGATTGGTGCGCTATGTACTGATCTTACTTCGTCGTGTTTAGGTCGATTTCTTGCTTTCGTCTAGCAGTTTGCATAGTTCGCTACTATTTCATTTGCTACTGCTGATCCATTGCTTCGCAGTGATTTATTTCGTTTATGCATCTGTAGTGTTTCATAGATTCAATGGGATGTGCTGACGATGAGTTTGCTCTTGTCGTGAGCGAGAATGTTCTGTTGAGTTGCGTGTCAATTCTTTGACAATGACTTATTTGCAACTCTATTTACTTTGTTTCTGATTCACCGTAAATCTTCGTATCACTTCTTAAATTTTACCCGCGTGCACTTCCCTCTCGTATCACCTTCCTTGCCCTCCATCCAAGTCCCCACTAACTTAATGTGTACATAGAATAGTAGATGATTTTGTCCGAAATCCCATGTCCTAACCTCACTGATTTAACATGCCAACACATACTTCAAGCATATCCCTTCAACAACACAAAATCAATCATACTTTTACTTCGATACATCTCTACAACTACAGATACCAACTCTAGTATACTGTATGAATTACTCTTGTTTTAAAAGAAGTATGTACTTACCACAATACCTTCTCCCCTCACAGAAATCATCACCTCCTCTCATTCTCAATTTTCTTCCCGACGACCCCAAAGCATCTGTTATACCTATCTCTTGTTAGTTTTGAAATCAATATATATAGATATATATATATATATGTTATATATATATATATTTATATATAGTATTATATATATTATTTATATATAGATTATGATATATTATATATATATATATATAATGTATTTATATATTATATATATGTATTATATAATATATATAGTATACTTTAGTGATGGAACGTTCCTCGTGATAAAAATATCGCCGATAATCCGATAACCGATAAGTCGATAACGAAAACCTTATCGATTCCGATTTCCGGATTCGATTGGCAAATTCTTTTATATATATATATATATAAATTATATATATATATATATATATATATAGTATATAATATATTATATATATAATTATTATATATATATATATATATAAATACACATGGTATATATATATATAACCGTATAATATATAATATATATAATATATATATATATATTATATTATATATATATATATATTATATATATATTATATATATATATATATATAATATTAATATAATATATATATATATATAATATATTATATATATATATATATATTTACTATATATATATATATATATATATATATATAGTATATATATATTATATATATATATATATATATATGCCTTATTTTGCTAAAATCAACTAATTTTAGATATTTAAACCTTATAAATTAATGTTATAGAATCTCTTATATTTTAATCTCTATAAATATTATAAAGCGTCTCAAGCTTTACCTTAATTTATTTAACCACTCGATAATAATAGCAATATTCAATAAAGTATACAAGATGGGAACTACTGTGTTCATTTTTTATTTTAAAAAAATTTTAACCCTGATGGAAAAGGAATCAGAACTTGAAGCAAAATTATCATAATTATTTGTAGTCAAAGCATGACTCTTAAATTGTAATTGCAAAAACATTAACATTTCTCCCGTTTCTGAGTGATCCGATTTTTTTTAGGGAATAAATTGATCCCCAATTCTGAGATTCTTTCACGTTTCCTACGGATATTTATATCGAGCCTAATATTTTCCAGCAAGAACCCAAAATGCCTGAAAGGTACCTTTATTCGATGACTACCATTGTAAGGAACTTTCTGAATTTTTAAATAAAGTTTCATATTTTTATATTGGCTGATTTCTCTTTTATAACATCTTCAATTTTTTCTATATATGTGTCTTTCTCCTTTGGAATGAGTTTCTTTGCTGTTCTATAATTTTTAAAGTCTTTCTCTAACACTCCAAAAAAAGGTTTTAAATACTGAAGTTTGAACTGTATTGTTCACCATGACCTCTACGTCCAAATTTTATGTTGATAAATGAGAAGAATCTGAAGATTGGTTTTAAGGTAGTGGAAACTTTTTTCCTTTCCTTTATTTACAACATGTAATCTTCGCACATCCATATGGCTTAAGAGTATCATCTAACATTTTAATTGTATATTCATCCTCATGCAATGTAGTTTTAAGCTTGGACCAAGATCAGGCAGCAAGGATAAAGGATTCTTGTGATCAGTAAAGTAAAATGCTTAGAATTCTATTTTTTACTGGCATTTGTTTCCTGCTGATTACTGTAGAGACCCAAGTCTTAATCAAATAGTTGAGTGTAGGTTTTCTGACATCCTTTTAACAAAAGAAAACTTGAAATCACTTTCATATTTGGGATTATGCCTATGACCATTGATCCTTAGTGGCTCAACTAAATTTGTACAATTCAAAAAAAATTTAAGTATTTTAAAGCAATTTTTCAAGAACTTTCGTTGTTTCTAAGCATGCAGGTTTGAATGATCACTCAGATATGAAATGAGAAGCTTTCTTTTGTTCAAAACTTTGAATAGCATATGATAACGTGTCTGGCTATTACATCTGGTTGTATATCCTGAATAAATCTTGTGCTGTGGTAAATTTAATCTAGTTTGATATTCTTCTTACTTGGCAATAGCTTGAGGCGATTGATTAAAATGACCTTTAGCGAATTTTTTTGCATATGGATTTAGTATTTTTTTTTCACGTCTCTTTGTTCCAATATGGCTTCATTGAGAACTAGTGTCAAAAGAGTGTAAAAAGCATGGTAATTCCTGGAATCTTTTGTGTAACTCCTGTAAAATCAGCCATATTAGTGCGTTATCCCTTACTAATAACATGAATTTTATACAGTATGAATATTGGAATTCTTCCATTAACATTTGAAAGAAATCAACTTATAATTTAGCTTTGCTGTGTGAGATATATTGAAAAGGTGAAACTCGAAGGATATCATTTATATTCAATAGCTCCAATAATTATTACAAGCCTACAAGGCATATATTTCACTGCTCACTTACGAGTCCACGTGTATATTAATTATTAAAAACATATTACATAACATGACTAACGGAACATTGCCAAAATGTTCTTGCTCTCACCATTGGACTGTCTAAAAATCCTAAAACATAATATCTTAGGCTGTAGCAGGTATATGTAGTTGCGGCTGCGCTGCAAATTCCAGTTTTCTTTAATTAAATAGAATTAGGAAGAACTGAAATTAAAATCAATACGGCAGATTTCGAAATATTGTCTTTGAAATATCATAAAAATCGAATAAAAATTATTTTCAGATTGTATACCAAGGAATCGGTATTAATTTTGACGATTCCGATTCCTGAAAAACAGCCGATTCCTCCGAATTCCGATGCCGATTCCGATTAATCTCCATCATATAATATATATATATATATATATATATATATATTATATATATAATATATATATATATATTAATATATAATATACTTATATATATATATAATATATATATATATATATATATTAAAATTAAGGTTTAGTGGGGGCTTGATGGGAGAAGGTGATTACGAGAAAGGAAGGTAGGTAAAATTAAGAAGTGAAGAGTTAAGTGAGCAAGACAATAAGGATAAGTATTGTAAAGCGCTGCGCTAGTAATCGGTTGAATGTGAACAAGTTGATACTGAACAAATCGGGGGCAAAATGAAGGAAGCAATTGTTAGTAGTGCAAAGAAGTGTTGTTGTGTAAAAGTAGGAAAGTAAGATGTTTAAAGCGAATGGTGGATGAGAAGGTTGATGAAAGCGGTTAAAGGTAGTAAAAAAGAAGCGTGTTGAATGTACTAAAAGCAAATGATGAAGTTTCAAAGAAAGATGGCTTGGAATTATAAAAGGAGGAAAAAAAAAATTTAACTAAAAGATGCATACGAAGGAGAAAAAAAAAAAAAAAAACAAGAGGTAAATGAACAGTTTGGAAGGAGGATAAATAGGGACTTACAAGGGAATAGGATGCTCTTCTGGAAGGGAAGCGCGAAAGGTTAAGAATGAGAATGGGGGGAATGTTAAGAATAATGAATAGGGATGGTCTTTTTGTAACTTGAAATGGATGTGAGGGAAGTGTGGAAAAAACTTGGAAAATCTGCACAATATTAACAGTAATGATGAGGTGTTAGTGAATGTGGTGTGGTTTTGATGGTACAAGAAGGAATAGGTATTTTGGGGGATGAGGTAATTAGTATGGAGGAGGTAATAAGTAGAGTGAGAAAGTAAAGAATGGTAAATCTCGCAGGTATAGATGGAATAACTGGTGAAATGATCAAGAGCGGAGGCGAGATGTGATGATTGGTTTGGAAAGTTGTGTAATAAAGCGTTTATGGAGGGTATAGTTTCCAAGGATTGGAGGAGAGCAGCCTACAGTTACCCTTGTATAAGGGTAAGGGAGAAAAGGGGAACTGTAGAAATTATAGGGAATAAGTTTATTGAGTGTTGTAGTGGAAGGTATATGCTGGCATTTTGGGCGAACAGACGTGCGTCGAGTGACTGAGGACTTGATTGGTGAAGAAAGGTGCGTTTAGGAGTGGTAGAGGATGTGGTGGATCAAATCTTTACATTAAACATGATTGAGAAAATGAGGGAGAAGAAGAATAAATTATATTTAGGTTTTAATGGATTTGCACAGGCGTATATAGAGTTAAAGGAAGCTTTATGGAGGTATTGTATTATGGGGTGTTGGTGGTAGGCTTCTGAATGGAATCAAAGGTATTATGACGATGGGAAGCGTGTGTAAGAATAATGGTGTCAATGGTGTTGGTTGAGGATTAATAGCGGAGTGAGCAGGGTTGTGTTATGTTCCTTGGTTATTCAATTTGTATATGGATGGGTTTGTGAAAGAATTCGAGGTGGGATGGCAGGAAATGGTGTTAGAATGATGAGAAGGAGATGAGTGGAGGGTGCCCTACCTATTATTGCGGATGATTTGGTACTGTGTGGCGAATCTGAGAAGTTTGAGAGGATTGGTAAGAGATTTTGGTAGGGTATGTAAAAGGAGGGGTTTGTAAGTAAACGTAGATAAGAGTAAGATTATGGTTGTGAGTGAGGGACAGTCCTCCAGTGTGTAGCTATGTTAGATGGTGAGCAGGAGCAAGTGTCTGAGTTTTAATATTTAGGGTATGTGTTGGATGAGAAGGAACGGATGATGCCAGAGTGTAGTAGGAAAGTTTGTGAATGCAGGAAGGTTGCTGGTGTGCAATTAAATCGTTGGGATGTAAAGGGACTTAATCTTGAGGTGCGCTAGGGTCTTACATGAGGTATGTTTGTTACCTGTGTTTTATTGTATGTAGTGAGACTATGTCTGGAATAAGAAGTATAGATCTAAAGTCAATGTGTTCAGATGGACAATCTAGGAGCTGCTTAGTGAGAAAAATTGATAAATGAGGAATGAACTTATTAGGAGTTGTGTGGTGTGAGAAGGGGTAAATTTGAGAGATAAATGAAAGTATTTAGAGATTGGTTTATGGTGAGTTACATTAGTGGATAAGGATGATGATAGTTCACGGTATAATTATGGTTATAAGCGTATATGTATATTACCTCACGCTGCCGTGAAGTGGTGTTGGAACCGATACCGTATGGGAAGCAACTCACGAAGATGAGAAAGTGATCGAGTCGGTGAATAAGGTACTGAGAAGGTGAAGAGAATAATGTGTATGTATGTTGGCTAAAGCTCAGGTAAACAGGTGCATGTAATAGTGAAGAAGAATGGCGGGGTTTTGTATGAGAGGAGGCACTGGAGGTTAAGTTGACATACGCTATCGCTGAGGCCACGTTATGTATAAACTCATTATATTCTGTACGATTCTCCATAGGGAAGATAGGTGGCGTCTCCGAGTCGCTGGTCCCATGAAAAATGCTACTCTAGTGCATGTATCTATTGTGTCTGATGGGACGAGTTTTACTTATCTAAATGGTACAGAGAGGGAGCGGTAAGAGCTGGGCTTTCTATAATATAACAACTAAATATGTCATAATCTACTCCCTACTGCTTTCCTTTTCCGATGCTTGATAGGCACAGGCAACTCTTATCCTCCTTTGTTCTCTGCCGATCCTAATTAGGAAGAAAGCACGTAGGTCACCACCAGAAAAACCACATAAGTGATTTGAGGTATAACTAATATAATTTATAGTACCTTATTATTTAATTTATCTCTATTGAGAATAGAGCTTCATCATTCAATCTTCTACAAATATGTGATTTGAGTATATATTACTCACCCTCATTGAATTATTTGAGTTCTATAATTAATTGAAAAGTACTCACATTATTATATTACTGAGTAAATAATTCTTTGAGTAAGTTATCAGTAATATTAGTATTCATGATATTAATATTAAATTCAGTCCATACAAAATATTATTATTTATATTTGGGTGAGTAATATATATAGTATCATTATTATATGACAAAACTAAATAATAAATAAATAAAATATAATATTAATGGTTGTACATAAATGTTATCCAACACTCTGTGTGAGCATTATACTACCAGGTATCTTTCTTTAATCGCTTTAATTATCATTTATTTCTAACATAATCTACTGTAGACTACACGACCCAGGGCGCGTATTTCAGAGTGTTTAAGCTCACATGAGACATTTAAAACCAGCTAATATTTAATCAAATATCTATAAATGAGACATAATAATATTAAGAACAATGATGAGAACTAAAAATAAAAGCTGTTGATTTTTACATAAAACGCGATTTTTATATTAATATAAACATAAAACTTGAGACTATAATAATATTCGTTTTTGTGTACATAACATCTCCACTTATAATATTTATTTAAAGATCACTATTATTATTCTTAGATTTACAACATATAAGTAAGAATAAGTCATTAATTGACAACTATATATTCTAGTTATAAAACAAAATTATAATTAATACATAATATTGATTTCTACAGATTATTATAATACTCACTTTACATATATATTATATAGAAAAAAATAAAAAAAAATTATTATAAATAGGTTCGAGTAATCAAAACTGTTAACTTTTAACACCAATAAATAAATATTTTAATAATGAAACTATATATATAATTAATAAATTATATATAATTTATATAATATTTATAGGTTGTTAGTAAGTAGTAGTTGTAACCGGTATATATATATATAAAATTCTTATCTATATATTTATATATTTGAGTTGTTAGGTGAGGGGTTAACCAAATAAATAGAAACCCCTATGCACTACTATTTATAACTTATATATTGGTTTATTCTCGAGTAATTCTATTCTTATTTAAATACCCAATTACAATTAAATATTTTGTTACTTAAATATATCTCATCATAGGTACCTTAAATTTTGGTAATAATTTAGTATTAACAGATTCTAAAAAAAAAATAAATTAATTATTTTTTATATTAATAATCAATATATATAATGTTTATTAGTAATATTATCCTAGAACAGTGAGATTATACAATAACGATTATTATGAATAATAAAGTTGCCAAAATTATTACTATATATTTTATTTAATATATAGTAATATTATTGGGTTTTGTTTTCATATATATATTGTGTTAGTGTGTAGTCGGATTGTGTTGGTGTTCGTTTAAGCTCAATAGAAAGCAGATATAGCGTTATATAAACCTTATATAGAGTAAAGATTTAATAACTTAGTTTTATAGATAATGGTAAAGTAGAGCATTCACAGATTTTTATAGTATAAATTAAATATAAATGCAAAATAAATAAACAGTGAGACTGTAAATAAATTATACTAATAGTCATAAATTTATCCTAATAACAGAGTAGTTTTGGTACATAACATATGATTTCTTTGAAAGTTAGCAGATATTTAAGCAATTGGGGATGAGAGAGAGAGTTAAATGATGTTAGGATTAATCAATAGATATGGAAATAATTATCAGTCCTATATAAGAGAAAGGTGGAAGTGTAATATTTGATCTGAACGCTCAGGAAATTGAACACAGAACGTTAAGCGCGTGAATCGGACACGACATGTTAAGGGCACCAATCCAATGAAGATATGGTTTTACCAATATAATGCACGCGAAACCTACTTTTGCTAGCGAGTAGAGAAGTTAATATGAATGAAATGTGTTTCGCTAGGGATTTGAGCCGTGAGCATTACTAACAAGCGGGCAAATGAGAATCTGTCCTGCTTAAAATTAGTTAGGTAGAGTTCTTTGTGAGTATGTCGATCCTTAAGAGAATTGAGCTAACATAGAGAGATGAGTCAGTACAAAGTATCACATATATGAAAGTGCATATAGAACGCGCACGTTATCGTAGTGAGATTAAAGTGGAGTCGATCCACTCCACCCTGTTTTATCTTTCATTAATAATTTTAAAAAATGCTGCAACACTTAAATAACAGAAAAAGTGATATATTTAATAAATATAATCTCTGAAAAGACTGGATTATATTCCCAAATTCCAAGTTATTTTAATTTTTACAATGTATCAAGGATTTTTTTCTTTTGTTTACAGGAAATTAATTATTTGGAATATATTTCAATTAAAATTGTTTTATTAAAATGGATATAGGAAATCTGAAATTTGAAATTAAAGATAAAGAATTAGACTTAGAATATCAACAACATTATTGAACATTCATGGATTCTCTTTCCTGTATGGTGTTCATAATAATGATTATCGTGAGTCACCTCACTGGATCAATTTATACGTCCTAAACACTATATCAGTATATAGAATAAGTGAAAGCTATGTGGTAATGAAGAAGAATTATAATTATTAAGTTACTGGAGGTATACGTATCATTTATCGAATGGCATTATTCGGGAATTTCCTAGAGCGCTTCCAATAATATAATAAGACGGCTATTATTATGTAGCTCTCTATACAGCCGATATTTGAGTTATGCTAGTTTTTCCTCACTACGTGAGTAGGGTGATCGGAATGCTAAGTAAATTTGATTTTATTTATGAGAGTGGATGAGCCTAGACTGAAAGGAATTTTATGTACAGCGTAGATACCTATGTGAGTGTTAGATTTTATTGAGTAATGGGTTTTTAAGTACTTGGGTGGAGTATGCAGTCGAATCTGAATAAATGTATAGTATAGCGTGGGTTTGGTTATAAGTGAATATAGAATATCTGAAAGGCAATTCTATTAAGTCATTAATTCCGTACCTAAAAATTTAGAAACAATTAAAGGGGGTGAAAGGTTACATATTCAGAATAAAGCAGCAAACTCAGAACCCTACTTTTACCTACCTGTTATTAATGAGTAGAGCCATATCAGTAAACATATGAGTAATACGCTAGTATGTGCGGAATGATGACGGAATGTAATGCCCTTTTACTAAATGAGCAGCACGGTGGCTTAGATTTGGAGAGAGTAGAGGTGCAAAAACATTGCCACACAAAATGCGAGAATATACAGGAAATAATGCCATAACAGGGTTTAACCACAGTAAATAAGATCTACTCATACAAAGATGTTTGAAAGCAAGAGCATATTGTTGCAGGTGAGATGTTTTGTGGAGCAATTAGAACTAACGAGAATGATTATACCAAACTGTTTGCAAATGGCGGTAAAAGGATTCTGAACATATTCGTGACGTATATCGTGTTAGACACAAAGACTAGAGTGTTTCTAATACAAAAAGTCTTATGTGAGTAATTGAGTCTAGAATAAGTCATTATGACATCATGATGGATAGTGTGCACCTTCATAGACGAGAAGTGACATACAATCGATTCAACTCAAAGGCTTACCCTGGGGACGAACTGAAGGTTCAGTGGAGAACGATATCATCTCGTGCTACTTGTGCTGCTAAATGGATCTTATTCAAGGTGTAGTGTAGAAAGTATGGAGCTGTCTAGAGATAAGAAAGATGACTACTATTAACTCTCTACGTCTTTTTTTCCTTTACCACGGCATACCATAATCATCCATACTGTCTTGAGTCACTAGAGAATCTATGGTGATGTTTAGGAGACGCTTAAAGGGACTACATTGCTAATCAACTTCCAAATCCATAACTGCATATTGATGCTGTATCAACACTATGTGATTCCAATAGCTTATCGCTCTATATGATACTGATTCTTTAGTTTCGACTATTATATGATGATCTCAGCTTGAAAATATAGTCTCTTTAGGCTCGAGTCAAACTTAAGATTATGAATCTTAGATAAATTTTGTGACTTTTGAGAGCGATATTGTGATCTGTGTAGAGCTGAGAATACATGAGAGAGTGAGTGCTAACGAATTTATCAAACGAGCGAGTCTAAATGTATCGTTATAACTGGGTATCATAAAGAGAGATGATAGAGAATAACCTATAAGTACTCCGAAGACAGACGACATATATATCACATTTTACAGAAGAAAGATTACTAATACACAAAAGTGGAGACTAGCCAGTTCAATTTTCATCCTGTAGTTAGATATTAAAGAATATCCTCAACGCACTGACAAAATAAAAATCAATTCTAGAATTCATGTGATCTGTTATCACATACCCCCTCTAATCTCCTCCTAATCTAATTATGCTTTAATAAACTCCAGTATTTTATTCATATACTAACACTAGATTCTATTTCTTGAAAGATATTACACCTTCCGACTCGACCAAGCATTTGTTGTACTCTGCTCATCGCCTCTAACCAATCCGTAATCATGGAATAATCATGTAACTACTATACATCGATATATTCAATCTGATCTCCATAAATATTTTACAGATTTATTTGTATCTTGTAATACAACCCTATCATATATTAATCTATACCTTAATATCCTATATAATATATTATATTAACTTACTCAGAATAATTCTTGACCTATAGAGAGACGTCAAAACATAAGTTAGACATCATCCAATGGTGACATGATTTTGCAATCTGTTTTTAACGATTATCTCTAACTTTAAAATCTTCCTCAGTCATCACATTTAATCTCTTCTTCCTCCAATATCTCCACAAATATCTTCACTAAAATTATCTAGTCTACCATGGTTCTTGTAAAATACTCCTTCTAAAACTTCTACCCCAACTTCTAATAATTGCTTTCTACCATACTCATAGTTCACCAGCTAAAGGTGGATTCCTACAACTCTTTTTGCTAATTTGACTTCCCAACACAATTGTGTTTTTTCTTTCCATACTATCTCTTAATAATACAAACAGTAACCAGATTTGAGTTTTCAACACTCTTCATCCAATACAATTATCTCTAAAGATTTCTGCCGATATACTCTGCCAAATAAGATTCATACTTCTAGAAAACTAATCTCTGTCTACTCTTTTTTCAATTCACTATTATCTTACACAATATATCCAGTTTTTATCTTCTATATAAATGTCTCTCTCTTCTCCACATACACTATAAAATCTCTAAATGGATTATTTCTCTCTCTCTTTCTATCATTTACTCCAGCATTTCTTTACTGGTACTCGCACATTGCATTACCTTTATACCTACACTTTACATTATCAGAAACTAGCTTTAAGAGCTTCACGCTCCTTACTACCTGTTGGCTTAGTAACCGAGGTCTTCAAAGGTGTTTTTCCTTATACTATGACTTGTATTCCAGTATATCTTGACTTGCCTTCAAAACAAGATCCTCGTCTCTATACACATATAATTACAAGTTGGAACATAATATAAATACAATAACCGACTATTACACTTATTATATTTATATTATCAAATGAATCGGATTATTTCCTATCTAAATAGACATAATTAAATTTATAAATTCATTAAACTGAGATAACCATTCTTATGAATAATTGCGGCAGATGTCACGAATAAAGTTTTGTCAGTGCTTGGATCACCTTTTCGGGAGCTTTTTCCAAAGTGAGCAATTGGTAATATTAGAAGAAACTTTCTATCTCATCCATTAACATAGAAAATACTCATGAGGCCAGTAATAATGATGAAAATATTAGAGAGATATTACCACACTATTATTTTAGGAATCATTATATAGAGAATTAAATAGAATATATCACAATTATATTTATGTATACAGTGAGTAAATAGACTCTCTACAACCTTACACATATATAAATAATATTCATGGTCATTCATCGCTGAAATTTAAAATAAATGAATTTAATACCACGTATATTCTAATATACCTAATCAATAAGTATTGATTTCACTTTTTACTATTCCAATATACTTCCGGTAATAACTCGTTTTTGATGATGAGAATGTGTAATAAAAAATTTAATAAAAATGATAATTCGAAAGCGAGCCCCCATCACCACCCTTTGCTTACCTGGGTAGTTGACCCAGTTTTTTTTTTTTCTGTCCACCCTCTGAAATTCAATTCAACTTCCTTATTATTCTTGTGTTAAGTCTATCCTTCCACTGAACCATTTACGTGATATCCATCACAAATCAGCTAAGTAATCTCTTCTCGAGAGTGCAAGAGCATATAGCATATATAAAAATTATAACTCACATGCCGTTCCGAGCTCTAAATCCTCAAACATTTTCTATTCCGTATTTGCCTCATTACAATACTTACTGTCTCAATCTAAACTAACTTAACATATCATAATTACCTCTCTTCATTTAACCACGCATAATTGTATAGCCATCTGAAGTGGACTAGGAATCGAGAACATGTCTGCAAGCGACTTCTAAACGAGTATAGTAACTTTTCTAGACTTATCCTAGAATTGGAAACACAAAACACAATTCATAAACCTACAGATCAATCATAATAATATATTTAGTTAAATTATTATGAGTACAAAGTTTAAGACAAATAAATATGAGCTATAATATAACCTGTCAAGATGAATATAATTAAATATATGAATGAAATATATCACAAATGCCATACAATCACTTTATATTTTGTCGATTTTTTTCCAATAAGTAATAATACCACTTAGAACTAAAATAGAACCAAGTGAATAATGTCATAATCTGCAACTATAATTTAACTCACTGCCACAAACCCGTAAATCCCGCGCTTTCGAATCGTGGTGCTTTTATGAGACCTCTCTACTTTATCATACCCTTTCATTTTGTATATACTATCAACACGCTCCTACTATTGTTAATTAATATTTTTTGCGAGAGAAAATCTTATAACCACAAAATCTTCTCTATATTATACACTTCATCTTTTTCCTTTCCACATTTTTAGAAAAACTCAACTCAATATTTTTAGCCAGCTTCTGTTTGCAATATAATAACTTTACGAGAGGAGAAATACACCCGTCATTTTTCCAGTCTTCCATTTCTCCTAAATATATTTCTTCATCATCCATTATGGCTATTTCTTCTCTCATATTCATTCAATGTGAATATATTATATTAGCTATCATTTTCCTCTTTAATCTCAATTAGTTAAATTTTTCTTTACACAACACACACATCATCGCTCTCTTATGAGATTATAGACCAATTCATATTCATTTTTGTCTCAAAATCCTCTTTGTCCTCATATTGTTTTCCTGTCTCTCCGTTATAAGAGAGTGTAATACCATTCTCACCGAATATTTGTATATTGCACAAGCACTCCCTTTTTTCCTCTCCTCACTAACTAAACTATAAGAAATCTCTCTGATTCTTACTTCATCAAGAAGTATGCAATATCCATAAAGAAAATTATTCTAAAATCCACTATATAGACCATTACAACTCTCTACCTCCATCCTTTAATATATATTTTTGTATCATATTCAAAAACGCACACCTTGGATCATTTGTAGTTCATTCACTCTCCTCCTCTTCCTCCTCGCTTACGTGCGTCTCACCACTTAATCTCATTCCTATACCTCAATTCCTCATCTTCGACTGAATAGATAATCTCTCATATCACACTCCTATCCCACTCTAACTCCATACTCTCCTTATGTCTACATGAATTTCCTCTTTTGTAATTTGTTGAGGTCCCTTGTACCTCTACCCTGGTTCCTATACCATTCTCATTCCCGTTCAACAATCACCAATTCAACTTCTACCATTCATTCCATTATTATATGACACATCTTCGTCATAATACTTACTTTACATGTTAAGAACCTTCTCTGACATCCACAATTTCTTTATCAATCTCTCTTACTCGTGCGTTCGCTTTTATTTCTCCACATTGTCTCTATATCCCCACCTGTTTTCTCTACTCAAACATCACTTTCTTCCACTGTTCTGATGTCCAGTGTACATATTTCTTACAGAAATTCACACTTTTCTTCTTCATATTTACTAAGCAACACTTTTGTCTCCTAATTCTGTCTCACATCCTCCTACACAATATCTTATGATGTCTGTATCATCCTTCTCATGTCGATATTCGTATAACTAAGCTTACATCATATCGATTCCTACGTTCTGCTATTTCAAAATCACTCTACACACACCTATTTGCATCTCACTTATCTCTTAGTATTCTCTTATATATGAGCACATCTTCCCGAAAAAATCATAATCATATCCCACATTCATACCATTATCTCTGAATCTTACATCATATCCTTTAATCTCTCTTTATCCCACCAATTTGAGAGTGCACACGTTACGATTGCCTTATTCATCATTTCTTTCTCTTCTTGTCTATAGTTTGTTTTGTTTTCATATTTATTACAAGAAACTATTCTGCTCTCGCGCTTGTTCCAACTTACCGAATGTTAAAAATTATCACCATTTCCATATAATATATTTCACTGCCACTATTCAACAATTTATACAGTGCCTCATCTATTTCTTTCTAGCTCTCCATTACTGTTTCATTTCTTCTTTTTACTTTTCCTTAGACTTTCTCTTCAGAATTCTCACAAATTTATACTCCACTGGTCTGAGCACCTTCTCGAAACCATTATCCAATGGACTTTCCACCATGCAGTGTCTTATCAAACAGTGGACTGGCTCCCCCCTAAAACTATCCTGTCTATAAGTTCATGTTAACTATTGCATATATTGTGAGTATATTCTCCTTCACAGCACATATCGGGTGAAGTTATCCTTATTTTGTACTACGTGGTTTATTGTAGTCAATTTGAGTTAATAATTGCTCTCTTAGTCTCACTAAGCTTTCTTCCCATTAATTCTATTATCTCTGAGCATTTTCTTTCTATGTTCTTTTTTATCTTTTTTAGGGTTTTTTAGTCCTTCATATATGACATCGTTGAAACAGAAACTATCGATAGTGATCACCTATATCCTCACATGTAAGTAGCATAGGGCAAAATTTTGAGTTTAACACGTGTCTATATTCACCAATTATTCTACTAAAGCTGTTTTTATTTAAAATGTACGAGTGAGACTTTCTTTAGTTCTAATTATCATATGTTAACTCTATACTATAATAGTTTACTATGGAGTCTATATATTTTTTAAAGTTAACATCAAAGTTTACTAAAACTATCTGATAAATAATAATCAATATATTAATAATTAGTGAGGTGAGTGTGTAGAAAATATTGTATCTCTCTTTCTCTTACTATTTGAGATTTCTCATAAAATATATCGCCGATTGCGAGATGTGTTTGAAAAAATTTAGAGAGACATTTTAATACTTTGATCTATAACACTCTCTTATTTATAGAGTGTCTAATCACAGTATGTTTTATTTACTAACCTACTCCTACACAACTTATAATAATACAATTACTCATCTATGATAGTCTTGGACTTCTCTCATATCTCCATTATTTATTTTACCTATTCATTCTCTTGTATGCGAGATTAATTCTTTTTTCTTCTCGATATAATGTTGAGTCATTAATTTATACTTATCTTATATTAGAATCTTGGAGACTTGATGGCAATTACTTGCTTTGTTTCAACTCTTCATGATATTTTCTCTTGTGTACACTCATTCCAAGTTCCTGAATCCTGTGTTCTGATCTTCTCGCTCTCTCTTTTTCGAGTGAGACTATCCATCGTATACTTTTTTCGTCACGTAAAATTTTGTTTCTGATGAATTTCTCTTACGCGATCTCGCTTTTCTCACCCATTGTCATTTGCAATATTCCGTGCTGATTTTTTTTCTTTATTATGCTTCTGGTTGCACCTAAACGTTTACTCAAAAAGTGTGTTTGGTCTCCTTATTGATGAATGATTTTTATTAGATTGATAGATCTGGAGACTATGGATTTAGGTGCATTACGAATTGTTGATTTTCTCTTCCTCGTAAACTCTAACTCATTTGTCCGTTTCCTTTCATTACACCTGCTCCCTGCACTCTTTCTGAATTGAGTCAAGTGGTTGCTCGTGTAAGACTAGTGTTTGTAACCTATATGCACGATATGTCGGTTCACGAATATTGCATTTCAAGTATGGCTGGGTCCTTACATGACGAAAACATAGAATATAGCGCTGGGGCTAAATTTACCTCCCACCCTCTTCTCTCAACTGGTTGTCGAGAGCTAGTCTTTTGCGGTTGGTGTCGTGATTTAAGCGGTATTTTTTTCATATTTATTTTCAAATTAAATATTTTTAAACTTATAAGTGTGTACTTGTAATTTTATTTTCTTCATATAGAAAATATTCAAATATTATATATCATTGATTCTCTAATATATTAGTACATTTAACTATTATTTCTCTTCATATTAAAGATATATTGCAACAATATATGAAAACTATAATGAAATTATATCATTATCTTCAATTCATTTTATTTTCTACAAAGTGAAGTGATGCTAATCATTTTTTTAAGTGTGAGATCAGTTAATTAAGTAACTTTAATAATAATACCAAAAATTATGTGAGTCTATATATGTATTATATTACAATATAAATAGTTCATTTATATATATTTATATAGTTTCTATATAGTATCACTTTAATATTGGTGAAATGGCCCTAATACCGCAACTTCTTCTATTATATAATAAAATTATAAGTATCTTTAAATAAACAAACATATAATATTTATATATTCTTTTATTTTTACTCTATCCTTTTTAACTGCATAATCAGTTCTTTGACTTATTAAATCATGTTTAATTTTATCTCACTTATCTATTAATTTTAATCCTTATTTATAACATACTCTCAAATTTTATTCCATTATATTGTGAGTCATTTCCTTTAATATTAATTTTTATCCTGCTAAATATTATTCTCTTTGTCTTCTATCTCTTAATTTTGCTATGTTAGCCATAAAATATATAGAAGATTATTTTTTTGCCTATATTAATTTTATATTCTTTGTATATATTAGATTAGAGCATAATACTCTGATAAGAGAGTATGTTTATATTATTATAATCTCATTAATACAGCAAAATATAATATCTTATATAATAAGAAGACTAAAATCAAATCAAACTAAATCCGCCCAGCAGTATTTCTTGTAGAAAACTGTCTTCTAAATAAAAAATGGCTGCGCAGAAGTCTAAAACATGCACGAGAGAAGCAGAAGTATTGACTAAGGGCATCTTAAAGAGATAGAGAGAGAAGATGAGTCATTTGATAGTTGCATAGATCCAGGAGAGAATTAACTAGATTGAAAGGAAAGTGGCAGTTTGTAGAAAGGTAAATAAGTTGGAAATTGATAGTAAAACTCAGATTTTAAAGACTGTTATATGAATTAATTGTGTTGGAATAATGATTATATATATATATATTAATTAGTGCTCAATATGGAGAGTAGAATATGGAAGACTATATTAATGGAGAAATAAGAATGAAAGGATATATTGTATAATATTGTTGTTAAAAAGAAAACCTCATGAAAAGTTTAAGTGAGAGTATTAATAGTTTAGAACCGTTGGAGAATTAAAGTAAATAGAAGGTATAACATATCACTAGATAGAAACTGCAATAATTATTTTATTATAGTATTAAGTAGCAATATAATTTATAAGGCTTACGTTTCAATTATTAGAATATTTATTAGGTATTTTATGTTATCGGATTCGTGATGATATATATGATGAATAATTTATAATCAGATATATTATATGATTATATTTAGTGAATCGGAGTAGCGGTGTCCGTTATATAAAGTATATATACCCTTGGTGAGTGAAGAGGGTACCCTGCACGGAAAATTGACCTTTACTAGAGTAGTTAATATAGTGGTATGTGAGTATTTACCTGGTGTAGGGAGTGATTCACCTTTGCCTATGATTGAGATGAGGTGTTTTTAATAAATAAATACTATTATGATTGTATACTTGCTTCGTGTGATGTTTTGTATGTATTTGGATTTTTATTTCCTGAGTTTTATTGTGTTTAATTATTTTTGTTTTTGTCTTAAGTTATTTTCACTTTCCTACATTTGAATGGTTTCCCGCAGGAGTTTGTTTAGTGTGACTCACTTGCAACATTAACTAATATATTTCTGGCGCCCAACGTGGGGCGTCTGGACGGAAGACCCTATAAGGTGAGAGATCACTAGATACGAAGCAATGGATAATGATAATGGTACTACGTACCCTATGTAAGGAGAAAGTGTAAAGATTGGTAATTGGAAGTAGATAGAGACTGAGAATAGAGAGGCATTAATAATGGAATAAATAAGAAATAAGGACGAATATGATAGATACTTATAATATTGTGATATAGACTAAGAAGAGATGGAAGAAGTAGTAATAGCTAAGGAGAGAGATAAACAAATATAGGAGATAATTGAGAAGTAGAAGCAGAATGGTGAATGATTAATATACTGTATAAGAAGGTATTATGCAAAAAAGTATATTAAGGGATAACGAAGAGGACGCGATTAGAAAGTAATCATACTCTACCCCAAATGAATTAGTAGTATTTTACAAATAACAACAAAGCGTTAAGAATTTTATAAGTGAGACTAAAGATTAGTATAGTGAAATAGTGGATGAGATAATAGGATATTGAGATAATTAATAAGAGAAATGCAAGAAGTATATTGATG
This sequence comes from Trachelipus rathkii, assembly GCA_015478945.1. Classification (NCBI taxonomy): domain Eukaryota; kingdom Metazoa; phylum Arthropoda; class Malacostraca; order Isopoda; family Trachelipodidae; genus Trachelipus; species Trachelipus rathkii. Next base: position 19,415 of record JABUQX010079599.1, read on the forward strand.
AGTCAAGTCAGATTAATAAGGAAAGAAATATAGCAAGAAGAGAATAAGGATCAGAAGAAGAAGAAGACTCAGTCGAAGATATAGTAAATACATGAATGAAAGAGTGATAGCAAAAGGTATGAAGTAATAAGTTTCTTTATATATAGTATAATGGTGAATTGAAGGGGGAATGTACCACTGAATGAAAATTATGAGGAGTGAAACCCCAGAATCTTTTGGTTCCGGCTGGAACCGGAACATCTCCTGACACAGCTTGTCGGAAGAATGTGCGTGATATTGTGTACAAAGTTTTCCACGGAGGTCTGTGGACTATATCTTTTTTGTCTATGTGCCGCTACAATTCCACGCCTAAAACTAAATAAATTACTATACTTGAGAACTGTGTGCACTACAATTTAAAGTAGGAATGTTCTCGTATGAGAATATTCTTTGTTAGAGCGAGTATCGTAGGAGTCATATCCTATATATGTTTGAGCATGCATATGAGAGACTATCTGATACGATATAAAATTCAAAGCTGTTTGAGCTGCTTATTATTATGAGTCTTAGTGATGAGGCCAAATATTTTGTTAGAATAAAGAGCGAGAAATTCGAATTTAAGAATTTTGTTATATAATAAGTAAAATAGGAATTACCTATAAAGTTCTAGAAGCTAATCCGGGGTTCTTGATGTCTAAGGAGTTAAGAAAAGAGTATGGCTATATTAGTTTCAAGAGAAGAAGAGATGTTTTATATATAACAGAGTGATATATTTCACACAGGAATACATGTGAGACGTGTAGATGTATTTATAGACGGTGTAGAATAGGAAAGATTGAATGTAGTAGCTTACGCGAGACGAGACAAGATGGAGATGAGCGTGCGAACTTATTTTCCTACACCACAGAACTAATTTATTTCAATGATTCAGAACTATAAAAGTGTTCTGGAAATACATTTGTGTTCAATGAACATAAATCATTGATAGATTAGAATTTTTTATGTATGGTACTACAAATTTGAATGAATTTTTTTTTTCCTGCTTATATGGAGACAAGTTTCTCACGCTCTACTATCCAAGTTGTTGCATTGTGATGTGTATGATATAGTGACATGAGGCTTCTTAGAGCTAGATATAATAATAGGTGTGAGATGGATTAGGTTATATTGAATTTAGTCAGAATTGGAAGAGTAAGGATGTAATAATTTAAAATAATGATAAACATGAAAGTAGTGTAATATGTAGAAGATCGTTGAGTTTGACAGTGGAAATGAAACGGGAGGAGATTTCGCATATAGGAATATGAGTGAATATAATTAGGTGACCATGATGACTTGATGTCCTACAAAAGTGTAGGTGATCGGTTTTGGTTACACATCGCCTTTGTGAGGAATATATTATAGTGTTTAATAAATTTTTTTTGTGTTATAATTTATTTTTTGGTGTATTATTTGGTGTTCTTTCACACGTAGCGCAGATCAAGTATAAACACCATCACTCACAGTTTGATCTATAGGATAGCGCTCTTATATCAGGGAGCGCCAGGTATATCTCCGATATAGACATCGCTGAGAGCATGGTGTGAAGCGAGAGAAAGTCCTATATGGGGGAGGTGAAAATAAAGTACAGTGGACATCACTATTCTCACCACAGTCACGAAATCCGACTGTAACACGGAATTCTCTGCGGACAGCAGCTACACGCATGCGAATTTTGTGTGAGGCGAACGTGCACACCTATGGAGCAGGAAGTAGTTTGGCTAATCGGGACTAGACTTATTAGGAATTTTTGATTAGAGAGTAGAGAGTAAATGAATACATTGAAAACAGAACATTCGAGAGGAAAAAGAGAAGTATATATGCAATGAGTGAATGGCTAATAGATGTGAAAAGTGTTTAGGTAGTGGTTAAGCAGTAGAGACATCTATTGTATATATTCGAAATATATGCGTGTGTACATTTGAGACCATTACATAAAACTGGGGTGCGTGTCTTAGTTGTGGGCAAGTGAGGCTGACATATTGGTACATCAACTTGCACAGTAACATATTAGTGCACGCACTAGCTATCAGTGTATTATTGATCATATTTATTTAGAGCGGATATTATATGCATATGTGTGTAGTACAAATGACACTTAAGTGCTACTAAACATAAGGCGAGATCAGTCTATTTAACTGTGATCTTGATCATCGGGATTGTTAGTGAACTAGAGGTGTGTGAGAAGGATTTCATTTTATTGATGTTATGTGTGAATAGCTCGCTTGTGTCATAAGAGGATTCATGCTCGATCAACTTTCGTGAATTAGTGGAAAGTGAGTTAGGTATATAAGCATGTAGTGATGGTAGGTATGTATGGAGTAGAGTAAATATAACATAACCTATGGTGAACTGTCACTAAATGTATCAAAAATAGTCAAGTTCCTGGTAGTAGTTGACGAATTTATGGGTTTATATGGAATAATGATTGTTAGGTAAATATTATAGTGAGTAATACGTGAGCTGTAGATGCTAATTAATGAGATAATTGATAATAGTTGATGAATTGAGTTAAGTTGAGTGAGTTTATAAGATATAATTACTAGAGTATATGAGGAGAAACTGTGAGTTACCTGAGGTAGAAACTCGAGATGAAATGATGTAAGGTAGTTTTACAGTGCATGTTGGAATCTTTAAGTATGGTTAGGTAAAGTAGAGGTATGAGCTAGTGGTGAGCCAAGTAGTGAAAGATAGGTAATTGTAAAGTGGTGCAGGAATTTATCTTTTCGTGATACTGGATCCTGAGTATAGTAAGTATGAAGTATGGCAATGACTATTAAGGTTATTTTAGCTGGTAAGGTATTGGAGTGTAAGTAGCTTTGAATTGATACGTTATGAGTGAGTATGATATAGGTCAGATTGAGTAGTGTATAATAATGATGCGTAGATATGAGATGAAATATATCAGGTAAAATCAGAAAGTAGTCTGAAAAAGTATATACGCTATCATATATAGGTAGATAGTAATATGGTAAATATCCAGGTTGTTACAAATTTAGAGTAGAGAAGTTGGTAAAATGATATTAGGAGGTATTAAGTATGGAAGTAAGTGGATGAGTTCTATTGATTTAATTAAGTGATAGTATAAGATTAGAGAAGTATTGATCTGTATGTATATGATAGGTATCAGTATTATTAGATATTGAAATGTGAGGATATGATTATATCGAATACTCGTGAGTGAAATCGTATGTAAGGAAGGTTATTGGAAAAGAGAAAGGTGAACATAGAGTGCATTTGTAATACCCGTCAGATGTCCAATGATGAATAACGGATGTTTTATGTCATTTGGTGAAAAAGGATAGAATTATCGAGCTAGAAAGGAATGATGAACAAGTAAAGATGTTGTGTCTTGTGTATTCAGAGTGAGTGTCTTTGTAATATCAGCTGAGAGTATTAGTATTGTTGGTAATTGTTGTAAAACGAGTTAGTGTTGTATGGAACAATGTACGTAATTGTTGGATTGAAATGGTTTTATGCAAACCTATGAAATAGCGTCACTATGTTTCATGGTTTGGGTGGCGATATTTGTATTGCTCGGTTAGCTAATATTTGCACCTACAAAAGAGTGAGAAGGCACCGAGATTGTATGTTGTTGTGCAATGAGAGATTATTTTAATGGTTTATATTCCTCATATATTTTAATCTTTATATTAATATTGCTGATAACTATAAATGATATCCTGCACACAATTGTGAAAAATAAGTTAATTAGTAGTTGTGAGGCTAGATTATTAATGTTGTGTTTCTTATCAGTGCTTTGGTATGTCTCAGTTTTAGGTGAATCTATTCTCTTGATCATTTATTGAGTAATTATAGGGATCACTTGGAGCACCGAGAGTAGAGATGTGATGTTTTTCCTGGTGATCAATAGAAGTGTTATGTGGAAGACAAAATCATGTGTGTAGAGGTGCAATTTTAAATTAGGTTGTGTAAGACAATTTATGCCTACAGTTCCTCGTGAGTCAAGAGTATTAGACCATCTCGCGATAGTTATGACTGAGATTGGGACGTTATACGAATTTATGGAGATTACTGGTAGGCGAATTCTATCATAAGAGATAAAAAGTTGAGTAAAGCGAAACAAGTTGTCTTTATAGGTCCTCAGAAAGGCGATGAAGGATTTTGGGAAAGGCGCAGTTGCCTGAATTCCGTATTGTGTTATCGGAAGATACCCCCATATACCAGCAACCTAAACAGCCGACACCGACAAGAGATATATTCACGTATATCATATTTATCACTTCTATATAAGTATAATTATATATATATTATATATATATATTATATATATATATATAATATATATAATATAATATATATATATATATATATGATATATATATATATATATATATATAATGAGTAAGTACATAAAATGCTAATAGTCAAAACATTCAATTCCGTACAATGAAATCACAATTAATGCATTACAAATCGCTGTCCTATATGATTGTCTTCTGTGTGCAAAATGTGGACAATCAATGTGAAGGCTCCAACAATAGTCTTCCATCATTTTGTGTATCCCATCTTCCTTGCGTACTTTCTTCCATCAACTTGATATCTTGATGGAACCTCTTCCCTTGTTCCTCACTATAACATCCTAGATTATCTGGAAACCGATCTAAGTGACTATTTAGAAAGTAAACTTTTATGCTCATATTAGCATTCAAAATTTTTGAAGTCTGAAAGCATTTTCTGTACGAGTTCTAAATAGTTGGGCAGATTTATGGTTGCCTAAAAAGTTCTGAACCAATCCAATGCACAAACTTTTCCAGCAGATGCTTCAATATCAGTCATGGAATTTATGGAATTGTCATCCTTGATGATTTGGCGAATTTGAGGGCCGCTAAAGATTCCAGCTTTGAGTTTCTCCATACTCAACCCTGAAAAAAATCTGCAAATATATTTGAAACATTCACCATCTTTGTCTATGGCCCTAACAAATTGCTTCATCAGGTCCTAGTTTGATGGGGAGTGGTGGGAAAATAATTTTTCCCTTGTCAACCAGTGGTTCGTTAATGATATTTGATGCACCTACAGTCATATTTTCCCCTAGCAGGCCATACACCACTTTTTCCCCGAGTGGTTCCTTTAAGCCCCTGACTATCCCACAGCTATGAAACAAGGTACTTAGTATAATCCGCTTTGCTGCCCAGTAAAGAGTGTTGACCATCTCAAATCAACGCTTATAGACCACTGGTGTTCATAATATCTAAAGCTTCTGCAAGATCATTCTTATATTTTCATATTCCTCTTTCAATTTTGTTTGAGTGACCTACTGGAATTGATGCATAACTATTGCCATTGTACATAAAACACCTTCAAGCTTCTTCGTTGAAGCTATCCAAACATCGCCAATCTTCTGTCGGTATTTAGGAACCCCATTTTGAGTAGGGAGTCAAGGGATGTTCCTCAGTAATACTAGGTCTTCTTCATCAATGAAATATGGAAGAAATGTACTACCTCTCTTGTCCGAAAAAAAGTTATTTTACATTCGGCCTTGAGACAGTTCTTTTTACTTAGTCTAGATGCTAAAAGCTCAGAATCTTGCTTGGAGAGACTTAACTCTCGTACTAAATCATTGATCTCTTCCTGGGAGAACTGTTGCTGTGAAGAAGTACTTTCTTCATATTCACTACCACTATCTCCACGTGTGCACACCAAATCCTGGATATCTTCTCCATCAGAACATGCTAGGTCTGGGAGTGTAGTGAACACTGGCGATGGGACAATCGTCGGAGTGGTGGTACAGGTCGCCTTGCTGATTCAAAATCCGGATACTCAAATTTACGTTTCTTGTAACGATTGATACCTTTCACATTAACCAAACAAAAATAACAGTCACTGTGGTGATTATTTGGCTCCCGCCATACCATAGGCACACCAAATTTTTAAAACCTTTTCTTCGTCCATTTTCCAACTGACGTAGATTTTCGACCACGTTTTACAGAACTATGAGGAGTCACAGACTATCTTGGTCCTCCGAGTTTCATTTCCAAAGTATGCCAGAATACTTGCTTTCACAAAGTTAGTAATATTTCTTTTTTGGTTCTCCTGCCAATATTCACCACAGATGTAGCAGAATAACATTGGGGTTATTCAAACAGCCTCTTTCGTTTAGTACTCATAGTGGCTTCTGAAAATAGAAAATAAAGTATAATATAAATAGCCCTTAAAAGAAATAAAACGATATTACTGTAAATTAGTAAAATATGCATTATAAAAGATATTTGTATAAGAGTAAATCTGACTCCCTGTATCTCAAGAACTAGGGCCAATCTTGGAACACTAATGTCATTTCTGAAATCAGCACACCCGATATACATAATTCGATAAAATATCCTTGGCAGCAAAAAAAAAAATTTTTTTTGTGGGCCAGTGATTATTTAATCAGAATTTAAAAATTCACGTGCCAAAAAAGTGTGTGACTGTACTTTTTAAGGAAATAAAAGGTAGCAAAAGCCCTCGCATGAAATATAACTTTTGTTGTGTAGACGTTGCAAAACTAGTATTTATTGCTCATAATCTAGAACTAGGAAATTCTGAAAATTTGCCAACTGAGAGAGATGATTATGCTAGGCAGCTAAGCTTAAGAGTCCTGTTACTGCCCTGCTTCCTTCACCACAGTCATTCTCACACGATACTTCATACGACTAAGATATCAAACTTATCAGTCATATCAAAATTAAATGTGGCTGTTCACTCTGATGAGGCCCAGTGATAAGAGCTTGAAAGTTAGTTCCACAGCACAGTAGTCAGTACTCAGTAGTGACTTGGGTCTGGGAGTGGGGACTAGTGATTAGTGAATCAAAAGTTGATATTCCAAAGTCAAATATTAAATTTAGTCATTCACTCATCCTCCTTCATTTACAATCTTGGTATAATTTTAATTTCAATATTTTTATTATTCCATTTGCATCCTTAAGTCACTTTTGAGTTTGTCATTCAGACTCATTCTATAGAAATGAAAATTCATTATATTTAAAAGTACAATATAAATATGATTATATGATGCAAATGTAAAATACAATAGTTAAATAGTAAGTGAAGCCTTACAAGCAGCGGTTATGCAGGCTACAAACCTACTGTAAATTGTAAGAAAACAATTGATAAAATATCAGAGAAAGGTAGTTCTGCTATTTTATAAATCAAAATGGAATATTTGTTTAATTTCAAGTATCCTTATATTTGAAAAATGAAAAAAATACTCAAGTAATCATCATTTTAGCCTCTTTATACTTTTAAAAATATATCATTTAATGAAAAAACTAAAACAACTGAAAAAAAATGAAAAAAACATGAAAAAACATGTTTTTTTTTTTTCCTGAAAAAACGATTTGAAAAAAACAGTTTTTTTCGGAAAAAAACGAGATTGATACATGTCTTTAATAGATATATGTTAAACATAATACAACTATGAATAAAGGGTAATATGGGACAACAATGAATGTAATAGAAGGAATGGGTTTAGTTAATGTAAACATACCTACGATGGTAGTAACTTTCTCTTCGTAGACGATCTACTGTGCATAGCGTCTGGAATATCCCTCATCAAGCTCCAACAATAGTCGGCCATCATATTGATATCCCACTTGCCCTGGTAACGTCCTTCCATGAACTTTAGATCTTGATGGAAGCGTCACACATGCTTGCCATTCACAACATCGCTAGGTTACCTGAAATTTGCTGAGGTGAGAATGTAAGTAGTGCAACTTTAAACTCATTCTACATCCATCCGAATGAAAACTAAACTGTCTAGCAGTTCCTGTACAATCTGTTGGTGGTTCTTGGCTTTCCTGTTCCCCAGAAAATTCTGTACTACATCTGAAAAAGCATTCCACGCTCTTGCCTCTAACACAGTCATTTTTGTAGCAAAGGCAGCATCACGGAGAGTGGTCCGTATTTGTGGGCCAATCAAATATTTCCCAGTTTTTTTCCTTCTGTCACTCCAGACCAGGATAACGATGGAGATATATAGCGGAAGCATTTCACCAGTCATGGTTCTAGGGCCTACACATATTGTTTCATCAAACCAGGTTTTATGTGTAGTGGAGGTAAAAGGATA
>JABUQX010079599.1:40000-43296 GCA_015478945.1 Trachelipus rathkii
CGGGGTTTCGCAATTGATTATTGATGTGCTGATTCCAAAAATGTAATCGGTTTTTGCATATCACATCGCATTTGAGATATTGTGTGTAACACAGATTTGTAAAATTTTATGATTTTTACCTTTTTCAATTTTTCAAAAGGGTCTATCACAATTATTGGGATATATATATATATATATATATATATATATATATATATATATATATATATATATATATATATATATATATATATATATATATATATATATATATATATATATATATATATATTGGATATATAAAGGGAGAGAAACAAATCGCAATGATATGATACATGTCTTTGATAGATATATGTTAAACATATAATACAACTATGAATAAAGAGTAATATGGGAGAACAATGAATGTAATAGAAGGAATGGGTTTAGTTAATGTAAACATACCTACGATGGTAGTAACTTTCTCTTCGTAGATGATCTACTGTGCATAGCGTCTGGAATATCCCTCATCAAGCTCTAACAATAGTCGGCCATCATATTGATATCCCACTTGCCCTGGTAACGTCCTTCCATGAACTTTAGATCTTGATGGAAGCGTTCACCCTGCTCATCACTAACATCGCCTTGGTTATCCGGAAATTTTCTTAGGTGAGAATGTAAGTAGTGCAACTTTATACTCATTCTACATCCATGAGAATGAAAACTGTCTAGCAGTTCCTGTACAATGTTAGTGGTTCTCGGCTTTCCTGTTCCCCAGAAAATTCTGTGCTACATCTGAAAAAGCATTCCACGCTCTTGCCTCTAACACAGTCATTGTTGTAGCAAAGGCAGCATCACGGAGGAGTGTCCGTATTTGTAGGCCATCAAACATCCCAGCTTTTTCTTCTCACTCAGACCAGGGAACGTTGAGCATATATAGCGGAAGAATTCACCATCATGGTCAGGACCTTCACAAATTGTTTCATCAAACCAAGTTTTATGTGTAGTGAGGTAAGATGATGTTTTTCTTCTCTGTGTACAAGTAGTTCACTAGTTCACATACGGAGCACTCCTGTCACCTACGTCAAGGTTTCATCGTGGCCATTTGGTCCAGTGATCCTTCACCCGGTTGTCCCAATAGCAGGGGCAGGGATATTTGGTGAAACCTGCTTGCTGACCTAGCAAAATGTCACATTTTGAGGTCGACGCATATTTACCATCCATGTACCTGATATTGTGCCTCTCCAAACTGTCTTGATTTTTGCATACTCCTCTCATCCGTACCGAGTACCCTACTGGAACTGAAGCATACCTGTTGCCGTTGTATAACAACACACTCTTTAAACTTCTTGCAAGTGTCAATAAACAGTCGCCACTCACCTGCATCGTATGCTGGGAGTCCCATAGCGAGTAATGGTAGGCCTGCAACTTCACTGCAATACACATAAGGTTACCATCTTAACTGAAAGAGCCTTCTTGAGCCTCTGGGTTTGTTATGATAAAATGTTACCTTCGGTGCTATGGTCCAGTAGTCATTTTTCATGCAACCTCGAAGCCAACAGCTCAGGACAACTTCGGCAAATACAACTCTCATACAAGATCGTTCAGTTCACCCTGGCTGAACAATGACGGACCATCCGACTGTACATCATCCAGGTCATTACCACATGCTTCCCGAATATCGACCGCAGTAAACTTGCTGCTACTGTAGATATATGCGGAAGGTAACGTCTATATAGCCTACGTAGTGCGCACATGAATTTTGTCATTCCTAGGGAATATGCAAAAATAGGGATCCATGATTGCACTAAAACGGGATGTAATACAGCAAATTCGAGAATATATATGGAATCAGTACCTCCGAATTACTATATATCTGCTACAAAGTCCATCCCAAGAAAATGTCATCTTTTTTGTTGACCAATGTGTTTTCTTTATTTTTCCTAAAATACACTGAACTTTGAAATAACTATTCGGCCGAATAGCGAAGTGATTATTCGGCCGAATATTCGGTATTCGGCCGAATACTTTTAGCCGAATATTCGGTATTCGGCTTTTTCACTAATCTTCGGCATTATCCCTAATATATATATTTATATACTTTATATATATATATATATATATATATATATATATATATATATATATATATATATATATATATATATATATATATATATATATATATATATATAATTATATTATATAATTTTTTATATACTCGTATAATATCTGAATACTCTAATTTTATTTATTTCTTTATTAAAAATGACTTGAAACAACATTGATGAATTTACTTATTATGTAGATGAAATATACTTATTTATTAATTAGGTAATATCTAGGATTAATTATTAATTTAGAAAAAAAGTGGTCTAAAAATAAAAAAAAATAAAAATCATGATTTTAATAAAAAAACTACGTAAAAAAATCAGTTGATTTAAATATTTGATCTTTTTTTGTGCCAATCCTGCTCTAGAATCTAGACCTGGCGATAAATAAAATTTGTACAATTATTACTATTATTATTATTATATTATTATTATTATTATTATTATTATTATTATTATTATTATTATTATTATTATTAAAAGAAATTAACTTTAAAGTAGAAACTACTACAAAACAAAATAATAACCTAATCTGTTTAAGCAAAAATTTTAAAATTTTTAAAATAAGATTCCACAATTTTCTTACCTAAAATGAATTCTTATTTGAATTTTGAAATGTTGTGGTGTAGGAAAATAAGTTGCTCTCCATGTTGTGGGCTAAACGTCATCTCTTATCCTAAAACACGTTACCCGCTTTCTGAAAAAGCTTTTAAACTGTGAAGACCCAGAACTTTTTATATAAGTTATGCCCAGAAGCCCCGACTGCAGCCCGGGCGGGCACACAGCATCGTTTCCAGAGCCCGTTTGCTCACTTCTACGTCACGCAAACGTCACAGTCAGGCGCCCGCTGTTAAATCCTCGATTTCGGGAATTAATAAACGGGCGGGTGCGAAGTTTACTTTTGTTTACAAACAAATCTTTTTAACAAACAAAAGTCGGAAATGGCTTGCCAAAATTTTAATATTTTATTATTATCTTTGACAGATACTAATACCTATGGTCAATGGTTTCAAATAGACATATAAGTATAAGAATCATGGGCGTAGGCAGGATTTCATTTAGGGGGTGGCAAGGTAAAGTGATATATATATATATATATATATATAAGAGCAGCATATATATATATATATATATAGCATATGAAGTGGCGCATGAAAAATGCTAGATAGTTTCACGATAAATGCGAAAACGGTTAAACACCCGAAATTCCTGAACCGAAGTACAATG
>JABUQX010079600.1:7500-39780 GCA_015478945.1 Trachelipus rathkii
TTATATATATACACAACGGAAATTACGAAGGAGCTTTGTAACACTATTGGCATGCATGTCATAGTGTTTATACATCTATTACAGCAACCTTGCAGGTCTCCTACTTATACACAGATAAAAATCCGTTAGTGACCCAACTTCAAATATAAGAAAAACTTGAACTGCCGAAAATACAAATGCCTGGATTTTCCCCCTCAGGAGATGAAAAATGCAAGTATTTGAATCTGATTGTGAAGCTCAACGAGAGCCAAAGAAAGTAAACAATTCGGGATTACTTGTAGGATCTCAAAACTGAGAGTTAGCTTAGAATTATACTGCTGCTTGATATATATTATACTATGATTACGAGTATCTTAAAAGTCAATTTTTAGTGAATTTATTGGTGCATCATTTCTATTCATTTACAAAGTTAAATTGTTCAATTAATTTGGTACCTTAAGTTTGAAAGCCACGAGAGTAGTGCTTATTAGCAAAACAGCAATTAAACTTTTGCATCTCATTAATCATTTTATGCCTAAGTTAATCTGAGTTGCACATCCTGTGACTGGAGACTTGCCCCCATAAAGTGAACTATATAGAAACCTAATTTAGAGTCAGATATTGGAAAAAAATTTCCGGAAAATCAAATGATTAAAAAAAAAAAAATGTCTAGTGGAAATTTAAACATTATAGTATGATATTTGACTATAGCAATAAACTGTTTGATTAAAAAAGAACAACGTGAAGAAATAAAAACAATATTAAATATGTATGCAAAAAATAAAAAAAAATGTTCTTGCAAATAAGATAGCATAGATAAATTATTATTATTTAAATAACCATATTTTGAAATTCAAAACCAAAAAACTAAATAGGCTTAATATTTCAGCCTCTTGGCTTGACTCATTCGACTCGACAAAATAGTCACTAATTTTTTGCCTTGTAAACAATGGTCTCGAACGAAGCGAGACTCAAAAAAGCAAACAAAAACTCTCGAAAGAAAATTAGAAGTAGGGAAAGACGCCCTCTCACACACAAAACTCACCACTCACAAGTGATAAAGGGCCATTTTTCTTCATCTGAAAGCCAGAATCCCAAGAAACAAGACTTAGCGCTCCGGATCTATAAGTCCCATTTAAAGACTTACATATAGTTATCTTACTCAAATCAACTCCAGTTTCTGTTTGATGCTGTGAATTGGCTCATTGCTACACAAGCAATATCTTCATACGAAATCACATCGATGATGCTCCACTGAACGTGTCTCTTTTATAGACCAATTTTGAAACTACTTTTGTGAAATCAAATTCCCATGCAAGACAATCTTCATAGTGGCATTAGAAAGTATATAACAACCTACCTTCCCGCCTTACGAACAGAATCGTGACGTCTTCAAATAAGGCATTCGACCAGACTAGCTCCAAGTGAATATTAATCGTGTAAAGGATACTCGGCACAAAAACCTTCATGTTGGTAGAACATAGCCCTAAATTTGCCATCGATTATGTTCCATCGAGCAACTCCAAAGCAGTTACAGATAAGCTCTACACCCTAACTGAGAAAGCAACTCATAACAACACATTCATAGTGGCGGATGCCTTTAAAAACTTCACCAAAAGAATGAAATACCACACACAAATTACGCAAACATACCTTGATTCCGGTTAATACGTACGCAGCAGCACCGACCGCGAGAAACAGACTCCGCCACATAACCAAACCCCGCGCAATCAAGAGCGCAACTGAACTACTCGTAAAAAATGGCAAACTAGCTTTCGCGCCAGATATCTAGCTTACAAACTTAACGGAGAGCGGTCAAAGAGCTGCTTCTTCAATCACACCACGCATGCTGAGTATATTGACATTTGAAACGTGCAAACCTTACTAGGAAATAAGGCAATAATAATGGCATATTTACAAATACTTTTAATAAGACATCTGTTACTGCCACTCTCTCCATCTTCATAGAGCAAACCACTGTGAAAGTAACAAATGATCCTTTATATCCATTACTTTCATGCTTAAGGGAAATAACCGCCCAACCGGGAATGCCCACTCAACTCGTGGAACAATAGATTGGTGTCTCCCACATCTCTCAGCATCATGAACATGTAGTCACAAAGAAGCTCTTACCCAAAAGGTGCAAGTGATAACAAATCTCCTACATGAAGAAAATCTTGTTAAAATAAATTTAGAAAAAATTCAATGGGTGATAATAACAATAATCATATTAATATACTAATACAATTAATATTAACGACTTTAATATTATAAAAATTTACTACTCCTACTACTACCAACTACTTATTCTACTACGACGACGACATTATACTACCCTTACTACTGTTACTACTAACGACACTTACGTACCAATTTAGAAATAAGACTAAATAAAAAATAGTAATATTAGCTTTCTTTTCTTAATCAATAGTTTTTTAATAATTTAATTAACTTTCCTTTTTTATTTACTGCCAACAATTTTCCAATTATTAAATTCGATTAAATAAATAAATATATAATAAAAATTTATATAATTTATAAAGTAATTAATAATTAAAATACAAGTAATGATACTAATAATAATACGATAATAATAATATTAAGATAATAATAATAAAATATATATTTGATAATCATATAAAGGTCACGTGATAAGGCAAAGAAACAATAAGTTAAAAAGAAATAACAATATTAAAAAACAATATTACTCAATTAGTACTAATTACTCAATAAATAATAATAATAATATAATAAAATAATAATATAATTAAGTATAATAATAATAAATAATAATCAATTAAATTAATATTAATAAAATTAATAATAAAAAATAATAATATAATAATAATAAATATAATAATCATAATAATAGAATAATAATGTAATAATAATAATTTACATAATAATAATAATAATAATAATATAATATAATAATAATATAATAATAATGTAATAATAATAATAATATAGTAATAATAAAAGTACATAATAGAATAATAATATTAATAAAACAATCAAAACTGAATAATGACATTGAATACAACTACTAACCCTAGATATATAAATAGCTATAATATAATGAAAACGTTAAATGTACTTCGAAATTTTGATCACACCAATAAAATGTTGTAATAAAAAAACTTTCATTAAAACCCTTAAAAGTTCTGATTTGTTTTCCATCTATTAAGATTAAATTTACTACATTTTTAGCTCAATGAAAATTAGCTAGTAGTCTGAGCGAAAGAACTTTCAAATAATAAAAATTTATAAAAATATGTATAGCGAGCATGTCACAATAGTTTTGAATTATGTCTCAAATTTATGTCCTGGTATGTCAAAACCAAAAATTTTATACTACTGTAAACCTCGTTGCATGAGGGTATATCTTTCTTTAAAACAATTTAATAATACTATAATGTTCATAACTGATTATAGGAGAGTGAGGCAATAATACATAATCATGATGTTATAAACCAAACTGTTACAGCAGCTCGTTAACGATCGCTATTTGGCAGTAACTTTATACTAGACCCGAGGTTGCACGCAAATCGAGAAAGTTGCTAGAATGAACATTACCTTGTATTACGGTATATGACACAATATATATAGGTTATACTTATCTCTTATCCTGGTCAGTTAAAAATATAAATATAGAGTCGTCTTGCAAAACAGCAAGGCACCTTTAGGATTATCTTTAGCACGCCCAACAAATTAAAATCTATTTATGACAATAAAACTATGAATGACCTAATTTGAGTAGAAAAATATTCTGATGGAATTCTAATTCCAATATGATAACATGAGTTCTCTATTATTTACTTTCAAATTTTAAATGATTCGAATTATGGGCATAGACTTCAAATGCCGATTATTGATAGATCCTGCTTACAAATAAATTACATATCAAATTAATACTGTCATTTTGATACGTTATCCTATGAAACCTTTTATCTACTCCGCTACTCTTTCACCTTCCATTACTATTATCATCTGTGCATTGACTCCTCTAGTCCTCTCTTTTTTAAAGTGTATTATTTAAATAATATTTAAAACTATTATTTTATAAAACACCTCAATGTAATACACTACCTAATAATTATTCACACTCTTAAATTAAACAATGGAACAAGCGGATAAAATTTGAAAATACTAAATATACAAACAACAAAATGGAGGCACAGCATTATATGGTAAGGATTATGTCATGTAATACTGATGAGACCGTATTATATTCCTCTGCGATAAAAGTAAATAACTGCTCAACACCTTCCTTATAAGATGACAGTCAACGGAACCCCCGATCTCTCTCAAGCCCGTAGGTCTCCATTAACAGATATGCTCAAAACCGGCAAATTAAAACAATCTATTAAGTACAGTCGTCTTACGAAAGAACCAATTCTCCTTAGCCTTCCATTTGAGCGTCCTAGACGAAATAAAACTAGTGAGAATCATATCGACTTTAAAAGAGTTGAACAAAAGAACAAGATAAACACTATGGCTACTTACCCCTACCTACAAGACGCCAGTTAACTTTAAATACGGATAAACTATTTAGCATCGCTCGATGACGCAGCCTTCTACGAAATACAGCTACATGAACACAAGAAATACTTACCATAACCTCCACCTGGAATTAGAGTTTACACGTGCCTCCCATGGTCGTATCATCCCCCATTATCTTCCAGCATTTGTCCGATTATTCTTCCTGCAAGGCATTTAAAACACGGTTGCTATAATAAGACGACTTTTTAAATTCATTAACTTAAACGAATAGAAATAAGGAATCCTCCTAGAGCAGTACTAGAAACGCCTACATATTTAAAATTCAGTATCAATCCCACCAGCCTAGATTCCGCCAAAGAAATCGATTATTGCTATTACAAATAATTAAAAATGCATAAAACAAATCATAGAAAATTAGAGAAACCATAGACTCCCAACACCTAAAAACCATTAGAGAAATTAAGCAGGCATTACCTTGCGATAAAATAGGTGATCCCAATAGTATGTTTTATATTACACCCCCACTAAAACCTTTTCCTGAAGGGGAAAACCTATTAGAATCTCATATTAACTGAATCACCAGCTACGGATTTAAAACTTTAGAAAGCACACTAATACAAACGCCATTAAAAATACCTACCACCCTAGCTATTCAAACACTTTACCCTTTCAAATCATCATACACTCATCTGACTAGCTTTGGAGATATTACATCAATGCCACCGCTTGAGATTGAAGAATCACCCAGATCGCTTTCTTACCAGTACAATATGTCGATCCTATGATGAATATAGTATATGTAATACACGCTATCGACTACTCATTGATGTTTATCAATCAAATTTTTATATTTAAATCGACTATTTACTCCCAGTAATAGCCTTAATAGACTCATTAACATCAATCCTCGAACTTACTGCAAGAAGTCAAGTCGAGTCAATCATGCTCAAAAAAAATGGGAAAGAATTACAATATTCGATGAATAAGAATTTAACACTTATAGCTCCTATCAAAGTGTCCACTGGGGAATTGGATTACTAAATACATTAATTCATACTAGAGTATCTCTTAAAACAATAAAATTATTTTCAATAATGTCATGATGAAATCTTCTTCGAAATAGTCGGAATGAATAACGAAAAATGAAAAAAGGCAGAGACTGCCGACCTCTCAAAACGACGCTGCAAGTTGTCGCCAGCCATAAAATTATGGCCATCAGGCAAAGCACCCACCTCTATAACAACAATAGGAAGTAGGAAGGAGTCCTCTTAAATCACATATTCCGATGAAGAACCTTCTCCACCCTTGAAAAAACATTACGTACTTGCAGCCCTATATGAAGTAACCGCACGTCAGGTCCTAAAATTCCAATAAGCGATAAAAATTTTGACGATTTTAAATGACACAGCAAACAAACGAAATACCTCGCATTCTCAATGCGCCAAAAAAAACTATTTATTTTTTGAAGCATTATATTAAATAACGATACATTAAAAGACTCGAATTATGTAAGAAAATTTAGTAAAATTTACAAGATTAATAGATAAAAAATTTAAAATATTTAAAATAAATACAATTAATCAATTAGAAATATAGAGGAGTAAATATACTCCAAAAATTGTCCAATCGTCATCTCCATGTGGAACTTTTAAGAGATTCCCCAGAAAGAGATAATTTATAATATAATTAGTTCCAGACCAACATCAATACACTAATCTATCCTATCCTTAATCACAGATAATAAAAATTCCCATAATATTACTTAAAAAAACAAAAATGATCAGAACTCAAAAAATGAATAGAGTAAACCTTGTATTGACATTCCTTAACTTACCTAGATATTCTCCTCGACGTTCAGGTGCGCCATATCTGAATTATTCTCGCAAGGTCATTTGGTATTCTCGGTGTCTCACCATAAAAGAGATTTGTGTTAATAAATATGCATCAAAGAGTTAAGCAATGTCGTCAGGTCCTGCGTCTCTCAATGTCAAAATATCTCAAAATTCTGACGACGTAAAAAAATAACCCTATTTTCCGGCAAGTATTAGGAAGTGGTTTCCTATAATTCGAGGCTGCTTACTATAGCGACATTCTAAAAGTAATGAGTATTATGCAAGTATATAGTTAATCTGTTATAACCTTATCGATATGCCTATTTTCTTATTATGTTGGGCAATACCAAAGACATCAAAAGGAAACAATCCGTACCGACCATTATTCAATTCAAAATCATCCCTTACATTGGTATCCCCATCACTAATTTTTGGGGTCGGCTCCATGACTGATACACTTATTTGCAAGTGTGTGTAGTGCTAGTATACTTCACACACAAACAGACACTATTTAGTTTTGCCGCGGATATCGGAAAATTGAATCTCACCAAATTAAGTGTGCATTAAGGCGATTGGTTAGCGGAGTTGGCATGGGACATATAACCAGGCGAAACATGTCCTGTTCCTTGCTCATATCCACATTCCAGGCTGACCCT
Organism: Trachelipus rathkii; assembly: GCA_015478945.1. NCBI lineage: Eukaryota > Metazoa > Arthropoda > Malacostraca > Isopoda > Trachelipodidae > Trachelipus > Trachelipus rathkii. The sequence goes on from JABUQX010079600.1 coordinate 14,471, forward strand.
TATCTCGATAGCTGAAATCTATCCCAGTAAGCTGTATATGCTGCAGAGTATATAAACCATTCCGCGGTCTATCAATACAATGCTTCCTCAGATTTCAAATCACTATGAAACTACATTGAAAAACTCTTGCAATTGATGCTAAACTCCTTTGAAATATAGTATATAATACATCTATATATACTAATATATAATAATAGAGTAGTAGTAGGTGTGAGTTAGGGGGGTATAGTAGTTATAGAGTTATAATATACTATATTGTGTGTTATTTTTTAAGTTTTGTTAGTTATGTTGTCATTTATCTTGGATTATATATTTAATATATATTTATATATATATATTATTAATTTATTTTTTTTTTTTTTTCATATAGGAGTATATATATATATTTTATATATATATATATATATATATAATATATATATATATATATAAAATATATATATAATATACGCATATAGTGTATGTCTATCTATTATATACTATTATAGTAGGTTGCTGTAGTTCTATATAGTATATATATATATTATATATATATATATATATATAAATAATAATATAATATAATATTATAATGCTATATATACTATACTATATATAGTTTATATATATATTATATATATATATACTTTTATATCATATATATTATAATATCTATTAAATATATTTTATATATATATATAACTATATATATTATAATATATATATATATAACATATAATATATTAATATACTATATATATCGTGCGTGTCAGTCAAGAACCAACACGGATTGATCTTGAAATCTATACGGGGTGTACGAAATACGCTCCATAATCTTTACCAACCAACACTATCTTTGCGTTTTTTCCACTTAATCGTTTAAAGTGCCCATTCATTTCGTCCAGCCAGACACTCTTAGTGCAGATGAAAACTCTAGAATTTAATCTGGTTCATCATGAATAACACATTCCTACTGGCCATTATCCACGCTGGCTACAAGTAAACGTGGCATCGACCTTTCTCTGTTTTACGCATGAATCTCGTGAGAGTTGCCACTCGCAGCCTTCGTTGGGCATACTCTGATATTCGCGTGAACCCTTCATAACCCGTATCCAGTACTTTCATATGGTTCATTGCACCAACCAATTAATTTTATTTCATGTAAACCATAATTAATGTGAAATTTACCAACTTCTTTAAGCATTCGCATATTCCTATAAATCGTGCTTCGGTATATGTCAAGCTTCTGTACTACAATTGTCAAAGTAATCATTGGAATTTTTGTCATGCCTCCCTCGTAATCCAATGGTATATCCTCTTCGATTGTTGACCGGTGAAAAGGTCTACCTAATCCGATCACAGGTTTGGGATCCAATCTTATTTGCTTATCTAAATATCAAACATGGCAACATATCGGGGAAAAACATTCCATTTCTCCACTACGAAAGCAATTGTAATTCTCTAACGACGTCGAAATTAAGTTAAAACTTCTGCAACCATCACAATTCTGATTTGCCTGGGTTTCTCAAATTTTTATCTTTTAATTTCTCCACACATATAAGACAACGTGAATGAAAACGTATTTATTTTTTATCTCTTGCACCACTACACGCCAACGGGAAAAACCCAAATTCTTTTCAAGACCATATGCTCATTAATTTTGTAAACCTTTTCCCAAAGATTTCCCAATCGTTGGTGTGGCTTCTTAAATTTTACGTCTCCCTTCCTTCCTCTCTATATAAGTATATTATAATTATATAATTTATACTTATATAATTTAGACTTACATATAGATTATATATATATATATATTAATGTTCAATATTATACTTTATATTTATATTTTAGTATACAGATATTTAATATATATATATAAATATAAATATATATATATATTATAATATATATATTAATTAATAAATATATAAATATATATATATAAATATATATATATATATATATATAATATATAAAATATATATAATTATATATAAATAATAAATATATAAGTATATATATATATAATGATAAGAATGCAAAAATGTATCGTACATTTCATCTTACATATAATAACTCTATCGTTTTAAATTGAAAAAGTCAATAATCTACTAGTACCACTAATATATATTATCTATAATGAAAACCTTATAAGTATAATATATATATATATATAATAATATATATATAATATATATTAATATATATAATATATATATATGTATATAATATATATATATATTTAAATATATATATATTTGTTATATATAGATTTATATATACATTAGTATAAGCTATAAGCCTATATATATATAATATAGGGAGTACTTAGTTTGTATATCGGGCATAGCTATCTAGTATAGAGTAGGATCATAGTAGGTATGAGTATATAGTAATCCATGGTTGATATACTTACGAATAGAAATCACACCTGCTAACAGCTGGAGACAAATACTATATATAGGTATAGCGGGGAGAGTAGATTAGGTAGAGATACTAGCGCAGCTACTAGGTTTTATTTTTTTTTTGATATTTTGGGTTAAACTATTTATTATCTTGACTTTTTTTTTTTTTTTTGAGAATAGTTATAAAAATATATTTATTATATATATTATTATAATATATATAATAATATATACAATATATAAATTTATATATAATATATATATATATATAATATATATATATATATATATATATTATATATAAGGTGGGCATATTTAAATTTTTATGGGGTCAGTTTATAGTTATATCCTTTACATATGTCAGAGATACAATCATAAATATCACGTGTTTATACTATGATATTTCGTAGCAATATATATATGGAGTGCTTTTTATATATATATATATATATATGGGTAATAGTCTATATCTAGATTTTGTCTCCATAGTTATATATATTATTATGTTATATATATATCATATTATTCTCCTTTAATCTAATCAGATATTATTATTATATTATTATGTAGATAATATTTTCTATTACGTAATTAGTGTTTATAGTAAGACTATATACCTTAATTTATTGACCAGTAACGTCTACTTATATTTTTCTTTAGAATAAGATGTGAATAATATATATATTTGATAAGATTATTTTTGATAAAGGGAAATTTTATTACAAAGAATATTTATTTATTTTACGGAAACAAAGTAAAGATTTAATAATTTATAAACTTGATGTTTCACTTCCCACGAGTTTTTCTTCTTTATTCTCACATTGAAATTACTGACATTTTTCTCACTCACGAATCTGAAAAATATAAAAAGGAAAAAGACCAATTAATTGCTGCAATTTTTGAAAGGCGAAATTCGAGGCCCATCCTTAAGGCTATAACACGGTATCAAGAAACAAGTTAAAGCCCCTTTCAGAAAAAGTATCAAGCTTACTATTTACAGGGGAAAGAAATGGCTTTAACCGTGACAGGACAGAATAATTGGTCTGGTATATTCCTCTGATGTCTATTTTATTGAAAATTCAACTTAAAAAAAAAACCTGCTCAGGTCCGAAAAATTGTACCAAGTGAGAAAAAATCATCTATTCTAAAAAGAAAGAAAGTAGACAGGCGACCGTGTTGAAAATTGATTATTTTAAATAGAAAATTGCTTCAAGAAAAGTATTACTTCAAAGTAAAGCCATCATCGTCCATTGGAATTGGAGGCCATTTATGTAGGGATTTTTATTCTTTCATAGAGCCGAATTTTCTCAACGCAAAGTGAGGTTTATATAGTTAATTTTTCCTTGAACTCATAAATTAGCTCTGTCCAAATATACAACACACCCACAAAACCACCCCCCCAAGAATCAGTAATCGGTCAAAGTATATAATGAAAAGAAAAAAAACGGAACATTGTAATTAGAGTTTTTCAAGGGGAAATTATTCAGTCGCAAAGTCATTGATATTATCGTATTTATCATATTTTTAATGCAACATAATATTATTAACGTAATTTAGTAACGGATTATATATTTAAAAAAAAAAAAAAAGATAGATGTATCGATAAATTCAATAGACGACCATATAGAATTATTTCGTTACCATAATAATAATTCATTAATAATCCTATATAATTAATCTCATTTTTCTCTTCAGTAAATAGCAATTTTGAACCACAAAAAATAAATACATCAATAACGTTTTAAATGAACATGGATTAATCAAATGAGTTATGCGAAATTAACAAAAAAAAGACAAACAAGCCACACTATTCTTGATTTCTAAGACAAAAAAATGTTCATCAACTCCATAAAAGCTATTATTTAATTCATAAATCAATAATACTGAAAATAAAATTGTATTAATCTCTTTGTTTATATTTCTATGTATTCTAATCATTGTTGGGTGTTCATGTACTTGTGTACAATTTGCTTATTTAAGAAAGGCAAAAAATTCAAATTGATATCACAATTAATAACAAATATTTATTCACTGTATTCATTTATAATTCTATTTCTTTGAGTTTTCATATAGGAACGAAAAAAAAAATAATAAAAAAAAAACAACTAACCACCAGAAACATTCGAATGGGTAACAAAATCCACCCCAAAAACCAAGACACTAACTAAGTAATGAAAACATCTAAGATAGATAATTATAAATAAATTAGAGAATGAAATGGATAAGAAAATCTTATGGCACATACACCATACAATATAAAACTACGCAGGCATATATATGTAATCAAAAGAGAACAAATATAATATTTCGTGAAGGGTTTGGCTTGTTTAAAACGATATCTATTTTTCATTTACCTTTTATCATTGTGAGTATTTTGGGGGTGCTTTTTTAAGTTATTACAGTTAATATTAAAGTTTATTTCTAGATAAAAAAATAATGACGATCTATGGATTCTATATTCAAAACAAGATAAAAACATTTGTCAAAGGCATACAACCCATCGGCTATATTCAACTAAGGGAGAAACCTACAGAATTAGGCTTTCGCTCAAAATCGAACCTAACGATAGATCAACGATGTTTTCGCATCTGAAAGATGCTTCTACATCGGATGGGTTTATAATTAAATGGTACACCAAAAAAATAAGTCTACAAAATTCCATCAGGATATTGGTTTTTAACCACACTAATATGGTCTGATTTCTATGTTTTAGCGATACCGTTATATATATGGAACACTTCAAAATCTGTAAATCTTTAGATATCATAATAGAGCGAAGATTTTATACCACAAGATATCGAAATGACGCATTTCCTACCAGGTGGGCAGTTCTTTCAGGGAGAACTAGTCAAAGATTTAAGTCAACTCCACTTATGGTTATCTATGGCGTCATTTACCTTATCGTTATAAGATAATGTCTATTCTTCCATACTTCTGGTAAAGGATTAATTAATAATTTGCTCCTTGAGCCTGGGGTCGAGGATGAAGGCGGGGACTAACTAAAATTATGTTTGGTTTGTGATTTGAATATTCGAACTATACCATAATCTGGTAGGACACTGATTTCCCGCATGCGAACCCTTACAAACATGGCACATGCGGTCATATTGTGATAAAGAGTTCCGATGAAAATTCATTCCGGGTGATCTACAATTTCTTCTGATATGTCCTCTCTTTCTACAATAAGAACATATTCCAAGGTATTTGTAACATGTATCTACGATATGACCTTGAATATTACAATATGCTTTTAAGAATGATTATACTCAATTACTAAGTATCTTGAGTTGTAAATTTAGTCAGTTGTTTGAATTGTGGGGTTGTTGTAGATTCCCACGGTATTTCGGGCACACTGGAAGAAGGCAAAGACTAAGACGAATTTTTTTTTTTTTGGCACATCGATTATGAGAAAGTTGAATTGCAACAACCCCATTTTTTTGAAATTTTTGGTTTTTACTTTGAAATGGCGTCAATCAATTTAAATAATATTGAACAAAATCCTTATCTTAAGGAAGCATAGTTACAGAGGACACCGTCGTATTTGAGAAGGAGATAATTGAGACAATAGAGAGAAAAGATGGCGGCTTATCATTATATAGGATATATATAAAAGCACGTAGCCCGTCAGGACGATAGCCGAGATAGGAGTAGTCAATTGATTTGCTCTGAGATTCCTGAAGGGATACCAGGCGTTCTGGTGTGATGTTATCTACTAGGTAGATTGGTTTTGTTTGTTTTGTAGATTAGGGAGAGTCTGTTTGCCTCTACCCATGTTTTTATCTCTGCCTTAATCATTATTTCTTTGTCGTTAGTGGTTTAAGTTATACGGTCTGATATTTAAGATGAATTCGTTTAAATCGATATAGCGTTATTGAACTGTGACAACTTGGAAAGTCATGTAATATATTGAAAGAAAAGCAGCCCAGATAAGTCCTGAGGACCTGTGAAATTGAGGCAAGGAGGATAATGGTTGTCTCCTAACGAACGTATTGGCGAGCAGGATACCTTAATTCTCTCAATTTCGCTAAAGTAGGTTTATGTAGACTACAAGCCTGAATGCTTTCGAGAAATCTAATAGTAAGTTAGTACAGATGTTGTTTTTCATTATATGCTTTTGTATCGTTTTTTCAATAAGGAATACAAGCATTCCTATGTGTTCGCAGTTTTGGTGAAACAAACTATTTGTGAGAGACGCTTCATGTCATGCAAATAAGTAGTAAGTTGTGGCATTCGACTAATTTTTCAAAGATTTTACAAGTTTAGTAGGATTGAAATTCGGACGAGTTTTTCGGAATGGAGTCAAGCTCGTTGAAACAGGTGTAACTGTTGCGATATTTTAATCTCAAGGTGAAAACTAATGTAATGTCAATTGGGTTGTAAATAGAGCGGCGTAATATAGGTGCATGGTATAGTAACCTCACCTTACACTTTTATTAGAGTGTGCTTTTGTGTAATTTGAGTTTAGTAGTTGCTTTTTCAACTAACTATTCAATTTCCTCTTCGGAGATGTTGTGTTATGGAAAGCTCATCTACGTGTCTATAAAAGGTAATTAAAATTTTTGCATTCATCAATGACAGATATCGTGGTCAAAAGAGAAGTCTGTATATTTTATTTGGCGTAGAAATTTTTGTTTACGGTCTTCTGATATTGGCCTATATACTTCTGTTGCATAAGAGAACCGTGGAAAGATTCAAATGTGAGGATGCAAGGTAGATGTCGAGAGGTCGGTGTTTAGTACTAAAGCGATTTGGTTGCAGCACGATATTTGACCACATATGCCAATGGTAGTGAAGTTATGAGTTCATTGGCCGGTAATTCCTGAATATGTTAGCTAGCCCGTTACGGAATTGTGTCCAATTAGCATCTTTTTCCACAGAAATTAGTATATTACTTAACCTACGTCGATATTAAAGTCACCAGCTATTACAGTGATCCCACTTCTCAGTGTAGAGCTGCATAAATCAATCAAGCTTTGTGTAAAGTGTTCATTCTACTCCCTTGTGGTGGTCTGTAAATAATAATAGATAATAATAATAGATAATACTAAAATAATAAAGTCATAATAATAATAATAATAATAATGAATAATAATAAAATAATAATAATAATAATAATAATATAATAATAATTGGTAAAATAATAATAAAAGTTACAGTTCCAGCCATAATCATACCAATAATAATAATAATAATAATAATAATAATAATAATAATAATAATAATAATAATAATAATAATAATAAAAATAATAATAATAATAATAATAATAATAATAATAATAATAATTTATATAGCTTTTTTTAAGTTTAATTGTAAATGACTTAAGAGAATTTTCATTTTTTAATTATTGAGGTAAATCGTTATAGACTTTAGCACATTTATAACTAACTGCTTGTCTAGCTTTTTCTAATTTATAGAAAGGAGAATTTACTGTATTTGCGGAAAACATTTACCTCTTAATGCACTGCACTCAATTTTATAGGCATTTTGTACTTTTTATAGGAAACAATTTTGCAGGAAACACATATGAGGGGTATCATATGTCATGAATGTGATGTGATAAGCCATAACAGACAAATCCTTTGGAATCAGACCCACAAAATTACCCATAATCTGTTCCAAAACCACGTGCAGGAAAAATCATGCAACCAGTGGTAAAATACTATACTAAGATACTGAGCAAATTATATTAATCATTTTTGGAATTTTAATTAAACAATTTAATTTTAACTTTAGATTTCCCAATATTGCTTGGGGATTTCGAAATGTCTTGAAATTAGCGAAGACGAATTTAGAAACTCCATCTTTTGCCACTTCAAATGGAGTTTATAATTATTTTTGAAATTCACGAAACATTTTCCAAATTTCTAAAATAAGGAGGACAAATAAAATAAAATTTCAGTATTTATTTTTCTTGAAAGTTCTTTTCTAAAACTGAACACTGTAAAATGCAAATATAATGGACACAAATTTAAATGGTCGTATCATATGAAAGGCTTTAAATGACAAAACTAAATTTTATCATTTACTTTCACTTTATATTATCTTAAAGTGATCAAAACTTCTGGAGATCCTTTCGGAGGTCGGAAAATTGGACTAACAACTCCTTCCAAAGTGATTTTCTTTCCAGGAGGGCAGTCAAATTGAAAGTTTTGAACCAATTTTGTCACGAAAACAAAGAGTTGCATTCTCCCAATATTTTCACCAATACAGAAACGCTTACCTGAATAAAAAAAATTATATTATAATATATATGAATATATATAATATATTATATAATATATATAGATATAGTATATAGAATATATAATATGATATATTATAAATTAACTATAATAATATATATTATATATATATATATATATATATATATATATATATATATTATATATATAATATATTAAAATAATATAATAAGTAATATATAATATATTATATATATAATATATATAATATTAATATATAATATATATAATATATATATAATATAATATCTAATGATATTCTATATACTTCAGAACACTCAAACTAGCAAATAATTTCTTATGATAAACTATACACTAATCAAGGGAAAAAAATCCTACGTATATTGGTAGAATTATTACTAATCATGTAACTATTGATAGGAAAGAGATCAGATCAAGTTTAAGAAACTAATCATATGTTACTTACTGACTCGCATCTTCGCTAGATTGATAGCTACTTTCTTGCTATTTGCCACAGAGTCCTGGAATCATGAATCACTGTCTTCTTTAAATTCCAGAATAAAAATATACTTTTATATTTCATTGCAGAACAGCTCAAAATCTATTCTCCAAGATATTAAAAATTCTTTTCACAGTAGAATAGATAACGATCTTTCCACCTCACCCTCTTTCAACTACAGCAACTGCTGTTTTTCCCGTGCAGAGTGAACTTCGTTCCGGTCCATTGCTGTCAATTCCCTTCTAGACATTCCTGAAAGCTATTTATTCTTCTCTCCCCTCAATCATTTCTACTTACCATTGTAGTAAATTATTTAAAGTTGTTATTTCTGATCTCTCTCTCTCTCTCTCTTCTCTCTCTCTCTCTCCTCTCTTCTCTCTCTCTCTCTCTCTCTCTCTCTCTCTCTCTCTCTTAACTTCTTTACTGCTCTCTCTCTGCTCTCTCTCTTAGTACTAAGAGGAAATATTTTTTCTAACGATATCACTTCTGTAGTCCTTAAAACTTGTGTTTCCGAGCTTGCACCTTACCTTAGGAAGATGTTTGGTCGCAGCCTATCAACTTCTACCGTAGTTCATTGAGCAGAAACAATCAATCGCTTTAACTTTAACCTCCGGTCATTTAAAAAAATTTTAAATCTTTCATTAAAACGGAATGATTTCGAAATATCTTAAATCTTCTAACTCACATCAGATTGTCAATAAGGCTTCCGAAAATAACGCTCACTTGTAGTTTTTCCCTTTTCTCTATCTTTTGTTTCTCTGCTCTGTGACATTTCGTTGGATCTTCTTTTGCTTTGTAGTTAGACATATCGATAGCCTTCGATTGTGTGTGGCACAACGCATTGATTTTCCAACTTTCCAATTTTCGAAGGCATCTTTCTTTTCTTGGTTTCCGATATGATTTTGTTTCCGATCTCTTCATACTCCATGGCAGTTTCATATACTTTAAAACAACCAGTAGTAGAGTTCTTGAGGGTTTTGATCTACAACTTTTATTCTCATTTTCATTCATAATTAATCTACCTGTCATATCACTTTTTATAAACTTGTATGAGGACGACTCCAACCTTCGGTACTTCTTTCAGTTTGAGAGACTCAACACACAATTTCAAGCAGTCCAAAGATAGAAGGACAGCCTTTGAATAACTAGCTTCGATATTTCTTATATAATTAATTTGGTCCAGAAAACTACTTTGGTTTCAATAACTCAAAAACTCTTCTTTTTTAATCTATCTACTCTATTTAATCTTTCATACAGATGAAACATCTCAGAAAAAACTCACATCAAACCTTATTATTCTCTGTACTTTATTTTCTCAAAATCTTTATTTGAAAGTTCACATATTCCCTATCACCAATTAAACTTCTAAAACGTTGGATGTTCTGAAGTGCATTCAGACCTTCTTTCCAACATTCCGATATAAGGAAGTTGTTCGACTATTCATAGAGCATGCATTGTATATCCTAAGTAGTTACACACTAAACGCTCTGCTTGAAAGAATGGGATCTTGAGTTTCTTGACTTGTCAGCTATTCTTCTCTCGCAAACTTATTCAATCGCATTCTTGTCTTCGAACTAATGCATCACTTTTCTTATGATATTACAGCTACAATAAACACTACTCCTCTAACTAGGTAGTCTTGCACCCTTCCTTTGAGAAGAGTTCATGCAACTTGTATTTCCACAAAGTCTTGTCATTTCTCCGTCAAACTCTCTGAACACTGATTTACCACTATATAACCTAATGCTGAAGAGTTGAGCATCTATCCATCTTTTGCTTAATCACTTTCAAAGCCATGTTGGTCATCTTTATGATTAAGAAATTCGGTTTGTCCCATCTCCAGTGGAAACTATGTTTGCCCGTGACCTATATAATGTATTATTAGTATATATATATATATATATATATATACATAAATTATATATATGATATATAATATATATATATATATATACTATAATTAGTATATATGAATAATTTGCTTTTCCTTACATTTTTTTTTAGTTTTGTCCATTGTGTCCTTAGGATTTATTATTTATTTATTATTTATTATTATTATTGTCATTGGTGATCATTATTTTTAAAATTATTCAAATATTTAGTATTAGTAGATTATTTAGTTATTTATTATATATTATTATTATATTTATTATATATGCATAAATAAATTGTACTTTAAATAATTGTCAATTAAAACATTTTTCTTGGGAAAATACCAAAAAGTGCTATATATAGCATTTTTTTTTTTTTTTTTTGCCATTTCCTTGCAAGTCTACCAAGCAAACTTATACTAGTTCAACTTCCACATAACTAAATAAACTAACTAACCTAACTAACCTATCCACAACCTAACCTAACAATATAAAATACTAAATCTGGCAAGAAAAAAAACAAAAATTATAAAATGATTTTTTTTTAAAAAAATATAATTGTTTTGGATACTATTGTAATTAAAATTAATATTAATCTAACATTTTTAATAAAGTTCTCGACTATTCTATCAAATGAAAAAGACAGAAAAAACACTGTAATAAAAGTAATTTTCTATAACATTTATTCACCGTCGTTTATTACTAATAATAAATATATATATATATATATTAGTTATTTATAATATTATATATATAATATTATAATTATATATATTATATTATATATAAGATATTAATATTCATATACTATATATATTTTTATATATAGTATATTAGGTGATGGGACATTTAATGTCATGTCCAAATTCGGATATTTTTTCCAATCTGTCATCGTCATCGGTAGTTTGCGATTCAGTTGAAGCAAATTTAAGATATTTGAATTATTAAAACTCAATAAATAAATAATTAATATATAAAAAATAATATAATATAATAATAATAATATATCATATAATAACTATAATAGATATAATAATAATAATAATATATATAATAATAATAATATTAATATATTATATTATTATATTATATATAGATATATTAATATATATATATATATAACATATATATATATATATATTAATATATATAATATATATATATTATATTATTGTATAATATATTATATATATATTAATATATAAATGTACTATTATATTTATATATTAATATATAATCTATATATATATATATTTAATATATATATAAAAGTAATTTTATTATATTATATATATAATATATATATATATATAATATATATTTATAATAAGTATATATTATATATTATATATACCCACTTTGCTTATGGTATTATGCATCCAGTGCTATGGTTCTTCTTTTGTGTCATATCCAACTCATCTTCCGCAACATATTATATACTGCTTATTCAAACTGCATATCTGATGACAAATATTACGAATCCTATTTTGTCTGACGGTAGGGATGAAAAATTGCCCAATGAGGTCTTGCGTGTGTAGAAGCGAACGGACGGTGGTAGTTGTTGGTCCTTTACCACTATGTTTTCAGGAGATGCCTGAAGGTGTGTGCAGAAGCCGGCTTGCATGTTCGGATAATGGTATGAATGATCTGTAATTGAAATGTTAGGATAAATTGAGGCGGATGATTGATGAGGAGGTGAATTGATGTGTATTAAAATGGCAATATGATTTGCTCGCTGTGACTGATAAGATAAGGAAATCGTGAAATGAGTTTTGGTGTGATTGTGTTGTGTTTGGCCTGTGAAAGGAGGACAGCGGATAGAAGGGGTTTGCAAGTTTGATGAGTGTAATTGTGGTAGATGAGCATGGTAAGTTTTGTGTGTGTGAGTCTCATACATTCTTAAGGTAATTTAGTTTTGATAGGGTCAAGTTGTGTTGTTGCGAATATGGTTTTCTGAGGTAATGTTGAAGAGAGAATTTTTGGGATAATTGAATGATGTTTTGGATGGGAGTAGGATAGTTTTTGCAATTGCCGATCAAATTTTTTTTTTACGTTACATTCCTGGCAAGCTTATAAGGAGGGGGTGGCGCGCTCAAAATAGACTGCTCTAGGCAGTTAGCCGCATATAGCACGACGCGTAGATTAAAGTGAGGAGAATTGAATTCAGTAAGGAAATCGAGGAAGATGGAAGAGAATTCCACAGAACCGAGGTGGTGGAAAGAGAGGAAGCACACATGAACCGACCTTGAGTTACCATGAACACGAAATCTCGTGCGCAGATACGATGACACCCCTTGTTGCTAGAAGGCGTCGTAGATGGTGGTGGTATCAGGGATAGTTTCGAGTTGCTGTGAGGTACTATAGACTAGATGACTAAGAACACGCTGCCCGAGATAGAGGGTCAGTGAATGAAAGTAAGTTGTATAAGCCTTTTTTGCCCGTTGACTCGACCCTGTCCAAAAGGGGTGAAACCCAGAGCCGCCAGATATGAGACAGTACTCACCTGGGGGATTGGAACCTTAGTATGTGAGAATGAGGAAAGAGGATGAAGCTCGGCGGTCTAACCAAATTCCAGTTTCTTTGAGGACCAGACCGTTGTGATCTGAGGTCAAGACATTTTTTGTTCATGTAGCTAAGGATGTGTTAATTGTCAAGGAAGAGACGAAGACAGTCGAAAGAGATAGGAAGTTAGAAGGATTTGGAGAGGAGATTTGTAGGATTTAAGAGTTGATTTCATAGGTTATAGTCTATCCATAGCGAGAATAAATGGAAAGATTGAGAGAGGCAATTTGAGTACAAGAGGAGTAGATTGATATGAGTGTAAGAAGATGAAGGTCGGTCTCAGAAGTACGGGTGGGTATAGAGTTAGAGGTGCAGTGAGGAAGATCATTATGATCAAAGTAGGTATAGAGAATAAGAGAACCTGAGGACACATATTGACAGAAAGAAGTAAGAAGTAGGCCCATCAAACGACGTATTGGAGCGATTTGAAGAAACTGCTGACATAGTAAAGAAGAGAGGAGGATATCCCAGAGAGGGAGTTGGGGCATGAGCCCCGGTGCATTACTCCGAAATGTCTTGGTATGTAAGCGCCACCAAGACATAGTTTTAAGGAGCGAAATAAATCGGTTAATAGTTATTGCTAGTGAACCTTCGTGCACGAGAGCGTATGCGATTGGAATGAGTTTTGCCCAGATGACTAAGAGTGAGTTTAGAGGTTAAGTATTTGATAGAATACGATTATGATGTAAGGGGCGATAGTTAAATATCAGAGCGGGCTCTTTATTTCGGAAATGTGGACTGTGAGAGTTCCAACACTTGGAGTGGAAGGCGAGTGAGCACCCATAGAGAATATGGTTGAGCGAGGGGCCGAAGAGATTAGCCTTTCAGTTGGAGAATTAGCAGACAAAAGTGAATACGAAAATATGGAGATATGCAGTTATAAAAATTGCAAGAGATGAAGATTTCTCAGTAGGAGACAAGAGGTTAGCGCACTTTACTTTGATGAAGCCCGTTTTGCTTTCGTGAGTATACCTTGCAACCGATTTCTATACTTGAAGTGAAATTAGCGAGAGTGATTAGAGAAGAGAATTTTTCCACCCCAGATAGGCATGGTCTTAGCTCATGGCCAGAGAACAAGTCAGGTCTGACCATTTGGATTTATGAGGGAATTAGAAAGATTAGTTATTATGAAGGAATTGATGAGATAAGAAAGATTTAGCGAGGAAGGGATGAACACCTGCTATTTCCCTATAAGATTAAGCTCCAGACTTATTTTTAATCTTTCATGACATCCATCGATTATGTCTTACTGAGGTTAGCAATTTGCTATATGCTGCAAACTTGGAAACTTAACATTTAAGTTCTGGTATAAATATTTTATACATGTATGGACTGGCAGTGGCAGTATTTAGGGGGGGGCCAACGGGGGCCATGCCTCCTGAATTTTCTAGAATAAGAAATTTTTAAGCATATATAACGTTTAACAATATTAGTGCAGAGTTAATTATTATTTATTTCGTCGTGAAGGACAAATTCGTAAGATCATATAGTTATAAATAACTTCGAAACCATTCAGAAGAAAATGCCAACATTAGTAATTTCAGTTGATTTTGAGAATGGTATTAGCGATGCTGAATCGAATGAGTATGAAGATTGATTAACCAAGAATTAACAATTTCAAAAAATAAGATCAACATTCTTATTTGAAAAGACTTTTATTGACATCCATTTGTTGTACATTTTTGGAAGTGATGTCTACATACATAGCATTAGGAAGGTTTTTTAATTTTTCCGTTGCATTTAATAGACGGGTGTATGTGCCATATGAGAAGATAAAGATTGTAAGATTTTTAGTCCAAGGAGATCGCGAAAAGGCCGAATGAAGATTGTGCAAAAGCAGAATGGTGATTTAGTGGAAGTTGAAATGCAGTAACATGCAGGGTCCCCGCACCCAAAAACGCAAACTGGACTGTTTGTGGTTCGCCAGTAAATTCCCAATATTTTTACCATCTTGTTGGCAGAGTACTTGGCAATTTTACGCGTGTTTAATGCTTCAGTAGAAGAAGCTTTTCAACATTAAACTTCTGAAAACCTACTTGAGAAAATACAATTGGAGATGAAAAGATATTTGGCTTGCCTCGCTCTAAAGCTAACATCGAGATAATTGAATATAAAAGATTGTGAGATTGTTATCTTCCGAAGTTGCGCTCATCTCTCATCGTCAGGCCTATTTAATTTAACAATGTAGTAAGATGATTTTTAGTTAAATTTCATGATAATGTCTTCCGATTTTTTGTTAGGAATTATTGAATATTTTTTCCCTTCCCACTGTTATATATATATATATATTACCAATACGTTCATCTAAAATAATTATAATACGATGTTACAATAATTATATAAGGAGATTGAAGATAAATTTGTATATATATAAAAGATTTGTTTGGCCCCCCGAAGCAAATCCTTGGTAGGCCAATCGTAAAAGGGGAAATGCAATTCTCCTCAACAACATCAGCAATTTTTTTCCATTGTTCCTAAGTAAATATTATGCACACGAAGATATCTTAGTATTATTATTATTATGTATTATTATATTATTATTATTATTGATTATATTATTATTTATGATTAGTTATGTATTTATATTATTATTCATTTATTGTTATTAAAATCTTATTCATATTATTATTATATTATTTTATGAGACTTAACGGAAAATCAAAAATTTTTGATACGCGCATAAATAATTTCGGGAGGTTTAACCCCCTGACCCCCTCTCTTTTACTTATATAATATTTATATATATAATTATATATTATATTTATATTATAATATATTTATAAATATAATAAATAATAATAAATATTATTATTATAATATATAATATAATGATTATATAATATTTATAATATAAATTTATATATATATATATATTATATATATATAAATAATAATTATATAATCTTATATATTAATATATAGATATATTATTTATAGTATTATAATAATATATATATATATATTATTATATATATATATAATTTATAAAATATAGGTGTGTAGATGAATTTTTGGCAGATCCATATATAATAAAATTTAGTATCATATATCTTAAATTACATATTTATCTACTTTATTTCAGATGGGATGAGGAGCGTCTACAGCTCGGAATAAAAGCATAGGAGAGTCGACAATGTGAAAGTAGCCAGCCTTACCTGGCTCCTGTACATTAATGTAGTGAATCTCGTTAAAGACAAATTCACCTAGAGCTTATGGCGGCCGACCCTCACTAGGTAATAGTCAATGTGAAGGTCATTCATTGCAAGGTGGCACACCATGCCCAAAATACCGCATTTCTCTTATCATGCCACTTTATTTCTCGGCTCGGAAAAGCTCAATTCTTTCCAGCATTGTGTCACGACCTGCAATCCACTTTCTTCCGGTCTCCAGGGTCCGGTTCAGCCACCCCCTCTGCACTTAACATCGCTTAACCAACAGTATCATTCATTCCTATGACCAAACCATCTCAAATACTTTCATTTATTCTCTCATTTTCCTTTCTACACTTTCCTTTAATACGTTTATTCTCCATTTTATTAATTTTCACAATAGATCCCGCTAACTAACAGTGACAATTGAATTTGATTATTTTATTCCAGACAATAGTCGTCAATCATAAAATTCAGGTAACAATACCTCATGTAGATTACGACTCCTGACTTTCATTACTCACGATTTAATTGCATCAGACGTTCTGCATTTCAATTTCTTAGATTGCAATACGTTTCATTCCTCCACACTACCTAATATTAAACCCAGACCTGTTCAGGTTCACCATCTAACTAATTCACACTGAGGATTCTCACTCCACACATACTTACTCTTATCTAAGTTTATTTCCACCTCTTTACCATACCCCTGCAAATTTCTACAATTTAAACTCGTTTAATCACCACCAAATATCATTCGTATATAATAGGTAGGGCACCCTCAATCATCTCCATTCTTCCATTTCTAAGAATTTGCCTGCATACCGCACTGAATTCTTCATAACCATCATTAAATTGATAAAAGAGACATAACATCCCTTGTCACTTCCGCTTTAATCAACCCACCATTGACAGATTTATTTTACCACCTTATATGGTAACATTTTTGATTCCATAACAGAAACGTACCACGACACAATAATATTAAATTGCATTGAAGTTTCAAATTACTATTTACGCTGGTTGTATTCTTTTGTTAATTTATTGTTTTCCTTCACAGATAAAAATGGTTACGAGTCGTGTTGAAAGAGAACCAAAGAACCATCATGATGTTGTTGCTTCACCAATGCAGCTCATCACCGATCTTTCGCACAAATCAGCATAACTTACCTACACTCAATAAACCTTATTCCCCATTAATTATTACAGTACCCTTTTCCCTATTAATTATAAGGGTACTATACGCTTCAATCTGAATATACTTAAACGCTTTATTCAGAATGAACAAATCAAAGAAGCTTCTCAGTCGTTGATCATTTCACTGTATTGTCATCTTACTGCAGATTCCTTCTCACCTTCTCACGCTACCCATTCTTCTTGCTATACCTCTCCCCAAATCTATTCTTTTGCCCCTATAACCACAAGACTTCATAACACCTCATTTACTGTGAATGTTGTGCAGGATTTTCGAAGTGTTCTTTCCATCTCCCATAATTCACAGTTACGAAAGCACCATCCTATTCATTATTCTAAGAGTTCCCTTATTCTCTATTTTACCTTTCGCGGTATCCATTCGAAGAGTTCTTTTTTGTCATCTCATTATCCTTCAATGTTTTATCTCTTGTTCTTAGTATGCACTTTGTATTCTTTTTTTCTTATATAATTCCAAGCATCTTTCTTTATGAATTAATTGCTTTTTAGTACATCACCACGTTCTTGTTTTCTTAAGTGTCATCCCTCTTCATTAGCACATTGCCTGTAACTTCTTATTATTAGCAATCCCAACGTTTTGCCACACGTATAATGTTCTTCCATGCCTGTCTATAATGTTTCAATTCAAACGGTGTTATCTTATCGATGCGTCTTTACCTACTTATTTCCTTATTCGTTTGTTAACATACTGTTACAGGTGGTTTAATGGGTTCGCTTCGCTTAATTTTAGCCGAAGTTGCCCCCTTGTGTGCTTACTTTTTGGCTGTAAGATAGTCCGTATGTTGAGTTAGCGTGTTCGTCTCGGTACCATTTCGTCTAAGCAAACCACTTCGTGAGTGGGTTTTAAGACTTATGGTATAATAGGAGACCATTAGGAACTAACTAGGTATACATTATTATCTTTGTTGATTCGGAATATCTTTCTAACCATCATCGTGGATTAAAACAATCGGGCTTTTAAGGCAGGCAGGTTTGAGCTCTGTCAGGGAGGGCGGTGTTCGACAATGATCTGGATATTATTGTGGCGTAAATTAAACAGTGCGAAGTTGATTAATGAAATCAGACTTATTCCTGAAAGTTCGGATACTGTACCTAGTCTAGTAAACCTGGTGAGATGTGAACAGAGTTGAAACCTCTAGGAGATATAAGATTTGTGCCTGGATAGATTATCCATATGTTAATTTAGCAAGTTAAGGTCTTTTACCTATGACAAAGGACAACTGTATAGGATTCAATAGGACACTATGCAATCTCTCCCCCAAGCATGCAATGCATCCGAAATTGTCCTATGCATTAACTGAGTTTTCCGGAAACGCCCAACAAACGGGGTGAATTTACTAAAACGACATGAATCGAAGTTTCATGAAGATAAGATGCTTGGAACATTATACTGTTTTTTGGTGAGGATATAATAAGACAATACATTTCAGAAGGTCCCGTAATATAAACGATTAGGAGAAAAACTAATGGATACGAGACTTAATCAAATGACAGCAGTTTGGACCAAGGTAGGACGAGAATTAATATTCAGGATGATGATTGAGCTAACAAGGTGGTAAAACTTACCCGCGATACTTTTTGCAACAAGCGGAAAGCGTAAAGATGCATAGTAGGGGTATTTGTCGTGCTCGAATTCAGATGGAATGAGGAGATGTGTGACGTTATGATGATACCTGACTAAGCATACCTTGAACTGTGCACTTTAAAGTTGTTAGACGAGATATGGTAATAGTGTCTAGGGAACATTTAAGAATCTGCAAAATCGTACAGATTAGAGCTACTTCGAAGTTCTAGGCAAATTGTTTGGTTACACATGGTGGTACTCATAGAAAATGAAATCCTTCATTTCCTCTCTGGTCTGAAATCATAGAGTTCCAAAACAGCCGTCAATTGGATCAAAGATGAGTTATTGATCATGGAATAGTTTTCCTGCATCATTACTATGATTATAGTCAGAGCGAGCGTGATAGAATTTGGTGTGCATTCGTAGCTATTAGGATTCGTGTAACTATTTCTTATGAGTAGTGTATCTTTTCCTAGGGATATTGCTGTAAAAGCGGCAAACTATCGATAAACCAATTATTGCCGAAAATTAGAAGGCCCGTTTACGGCGAAATACGACCATCTCCGAGGCGTGCATCACCATTATATATTAAATATTATTATATATATATATATATATATATTGATATATAATATATATAATCTATAATATATATGTAGTATTAATATTATATGAAGAGGAGAGAGAGAGAAGAGAGAAAGAAATTTTATAAATTTTTTCAATTAATGTCTCGAAAATTTTCATATCGTCTCACTCAATATATATATAGTATATTAATATTATATATATAATATATATATACTATATAGTGATATATATATTATATATATAAATATATATATATATATATATATATATTATATATTATACTAATTGTGCTTACCTATATACCCCCACCACCCCTCCAAAAGTGTGATCTTTGTGGCTACAAATTTACCATTTGAATCTAGAATCTTTCGAGCGAAGTCCTAAGGTAGATCCCACACTTTAGGATAGATGGATAAAAATTTTATCCTAGAAACTCAAACTGGCAATAATGCATTAGTTAATGGAAATTACCTTTTATGGTGCAACTGTCAGATAAGAATACCCATTGAAAGTTTTCGGGTAATAATTTAAATTGCGTTTTTATTGTGACCATTTCGATATACGTTACTAGTGAAAAGCTAGTTAAGCTTGATTCAGAATTACTAAAGACGTTAGAATATTTAATCTTGTTAAGTAAGGTACTAATACCAGTTAATAATTGTTGAACTTATCTTGTGTACTTAATGATTTGATTAGTAATGATGCTAATGTGAAGTATAGGCAACGTTATATGTATTATATTGATTATATTTTTCTTTTACCTTTGGATTAAGTATGCGCCTATGTGCTTGAATTTTCATCGACTTCTCTTTAGTAATATTAATATGAACTGATACGCATTTCGGTAAGATAAAAGGCTCATATATGGGAATATTCAAACAAAAATCACTAAATTCGAAATTAATAATTTTTAAATGATACAAGTAATATTAATAAGTGCAACTCTACCTCACTTTCTCTTTAAAATGAAGACGTCGGACTCTGATAAAAAAATATATAAGCAAGTGTACATTGTAAAATGACATGTGACTCTTTCGTATTAAAGTGGGAAAGAGCGAATGTTGTTTCAAATGACGAGAAATTATTCAATTCATTGATCCTTTCGACTTCTTCACGACATGAATTTCCCAAGTACCAACCAAACAACCTCTTCTCCTTTTAAGCATTTTGGTAATTCTCTTTCGTGACCCTTTCATGAAGGATTAACATGTTCTCTACAACATTATATATTTTATGTCTTTATTTATTTATATTTTATTAATTTATTTATAGTGAATTTCCTTTCTTAGTTTATTTTGTAAGCTTTAGTTTAGTTTAGTTTATTCCGATACATTACTAATTGATTGAATAAACTCATCATTCACAATAATTGAGAAGATATATTATATACAATAATATATATATATATTATAATTATATTATATATATATATATATATATATTACATAATATATATTAATTATATATATATAATATATATATATATATATATTATTTTATATTATATTATAGTATATATATTAATTATATGATATTATATTATATATATATATATATAATATTTTATAATATATATATATATATATATATATATATAGTATTATAGTGGTGTTGTGTGTGTGTTGTTTGTTACAATATTGTGTAATAAATGTTAATACCTGTATCCAGATCAATCACTAATTCGTATGTCTAATAGACGGAAAATGGTTCGCTTATAAGTGTCAGCATAAGTACGATGATAAATTTTAGGTTGTGGCAAAAAAATTAGCTTGCTTTTGGTGTGTTCTGAAGAGTTAATAAAGCTGTACAAATACTACAATTGTATTATTTTTCCGAGACTTTAATTTAATACTGTATACGATCGTTGGTTAAATTTCAGTCATCGATCCAGAATATAGGCTACAGAAATGCCATATCTGTTATTTTACTAGTTAATGTTTTGTAAATAATATTGCATTTTTTAAATTAGTCAAAATTGTATTTTTTTGTTGTTAAAATCTAAAATGGCATGCTGGCATAAAAAAATAAAAAAAAAAAAAAACGCTAAAAAAATTATTTTATTGGCACTTTTAATATAAATAGATAGAGAGAAAATATTATCTAAAAAGACAGGATATGGTATTGAAAATTATAAAGACTCCTCTGATGGCAGGAAAAAGTAGACGCGACTCCTCAATTCGTCCACTCTGCACAAACATTTTTAATAACATCTGTAAAATATATTTGGACTCTAATCGCTTTAAGGGTTCTTTGTAGAGAATGAATCCGTTTTTACATTCTCTAAGCTCCTGTCATACATCTTGGTTTGTTCATATTCAGGTTGTTCAATCATCTTAGTTTCTTTCCATTATCTCATATTGTGCAGATTTGAGGACATACTTCACATATTATGCTGATGGTTCTCAGTGCTCTATATTATACTCTATTATACCCTGCTTTCATTATAACATTCTGTTGAATTTCTATCTATGAAATTTCTATTATAGCTCATCCACTAATGTTTTATTAAATTTTAAGCATATTCCCTCTATAGTATGTATCGCTAAGTTGCTTTACCGACATTCAATTTCGATTTTCTTTCCTTGGTGACCAAGTAGGTTTCCGATTGGTTGTTACATCACGTTGTGACTTCAACTTTAAAGACAACCTTTATACTATGTGTTTGTTCTTCTTAAGCACGTCAACTTTGTTTATTTTTGACTGTTTATTGGTTCTAATGTTAGAGTTTTGAAACCATGTTGGTTCAGACTAAAGCAAAAAACTGGTAAAGAATTCAATTTCAATGAGTCCTAAATGATCCTTATATTTATATGATTATTATATATATATATATATATATTATAATATATATTATATATATATTTATAATAATCATATATTTATATAATTATATTTATATAGATGATATAATATATATATACATATATATTATAGTATATAATATATATATTTATATTATAATATATATATATATTATTTATATAATTATTATATATATATATTATATATTATAATATTTATATATATAATTATATATATTAATATATATATATATAATATTATATTATTATTGCTTTGAATTTTTAATATTTTTTGGGTTCACTAAGGCAAGTAGGCGTTGCCTACTCGTTGCCTAGCTGCTACTCCCAAAACGCCACTGATATTATATATATATTAGTATAATATATATTATAATATATATATATTTAATATATTATATATTATATATCATTAGTATATATATATATAGTATATAATATATAGTAAAACTGTGCTTTCCATTACATGTGACCAGTCAAAACTTTGTTAAACATGGGTTTAAAAGAATTCTTATCTTCTTTTACCGGTTACTTCAAGAAATAAACGGTTTCTGTCCGGTTCTGTAGAGTATCTTTCTATTATCTGTGAAGCAGAGTGTTTCCCGTCTTTTGGATAAGTAAAGTTCAAGTCTAATTTATTTTCTAACTCATTTCACTCAAAATTTACGACACGTTTACGTTATTCCATTTCAGTGGATGTTACCACATCATGCACTCGATGGAGATTGAAGGGCATAATTTTATACCATCACCATGATTCCGCAGAACAAGGAGTGTAATCTCTTCACACAAATTTGCGTTGAGCTCAGTCAGAAACTTTAATCCTGCTCAAAATAGAATCCCTTTTATCATTCCAATTTTCATCTTGATTCTACGTTACGGTATTTTCTTTCACTTGTATTTAGTGCAAAATTAAATTTTCTCCCTTCAAAGCTTGAAAATCTATCTACCTAAGAAAATTGCTATATGCCTGAATATAAATGGAGCTCTCTCTTCTCTCTCTTCTCTCTCTCTCTCTTTCTCTCCTCTCTTCTCTCTCTCTTCTCTCTCTTCTCTCTCTCTTCTCTCTCTCTCTCTGCTTCTCTCTCTCTCTTCTCTATCTCGTCTCCTTCTTCACATCTATCTTTCTCCTCTCTCTCTCTCTTCTCTATTTATCTTATACCTCATTCTTGAGTGAGGTTTTGAATGTGAGAGATGATATCGATTTAAAAAAAATGATGTTAACTTTAAATGCTATTAAACAATATTTTCTTTCATAGAAAACAATATTGTTTAATTATTTTTATTAAATGTAACAAGTAAGTAACAGTCGAGATTTGGAACCTCGTGATATCTAACCGCAAACGTAAAAGTGACCGCAAGGAAGAAAGATCCAACTTCAAAAGTGACAGCAAGTCGAAAAGGTCCCTTTCTAATATTCTATTCTAATACTATGTCTATATTCTATAGTTCTATATTCTATTATATTACTAGCTCCTAGCACGTGCGACCTATATGATGGAATATACCAATATTAGTGTCTTTCATGTTATAAGGTGGGGTAGGTCGAATTATTGTGTATTGAATGGTGCTAGGATGCTTCTTGTATGAGTGTAAGCCCCCCCCTTTTTCTACCTTTTAGCTTGACATATCCACGTTAGAATCGGCTAGTATTGGTGTCTTCCTAGGTTTAAGGTCGGGGATATCGATTGGTGTAAATTGTAGAATGGATAGATTTTCCTTCTATGAGTTAGCCCCCCCCCCCCTTTCTAACGCTTCTAGTGCGATATATCGTATGTACCGGAATATACCCGATATGGTATTGGATTAATATCATAATGACACTGCTGATGATGTCTGTGGTTTTACAACGATCGATTCAATTTCCTAAAAAGATTAGTATTAGATATTCCACTACCGCTCTTTTTCTAAGCATCTGTATACCATTTTTTGTTTTCGAGTTACAAAACGAGTTTTTTAAGAGGGTTTAGTCTGTTTTTGAGTATGCGAGTCGATTGCCCGATTAGTGCCGAGCGGGGCGTTTCAGCGTTAAGCGGTTCAGAACGCACACTGCTTTTCGTAGAGGCGTACCCTCCGTCAAAAACTATCATGAAGGGTGTCAACGGGGTAGATAATTCTCAGATAATGCAGATTCCAGTAGTTACTTTCCGAGCGCAAGTCCATGGCCAGCAGGGTTCTTATTAGTGGTTGAACGACCAATGTCCATCTAGCAAAGAGGTGTTAGAGAATATATCCGTCTTCAACTTGGCAAGCTGTCTTTTATGTTGGCACATGTTGATGCAATGTTCAAGCGCTACGTCCTAGGAGGGTGGGGGTCCCGACCCAATAAACTAAAAATGACTTCTAATAAAATCACTTAAGCACAAAAGCGTAAGCAATTGAACTTTAGTGAAGCATGAAGACTAAATATTTCCTTTAGCCTTAAAAATTTATATAAAGTGGGAAAAGGTCGTTTAAAA